>CM039679.1:170031611-170254111 GCA_022537955.1 Schmidtea mediterranea | reverse complement strand
TAATAATAATAATAACAATAATAATAATAATAATAATAATAATAATAATAATAATAATAATAATAATAATAATAATAATAATAATAATAATAATAATAATAATAATAATAATAATAATAACCGAAATATTTCCATTTTCTATGGAATATTTGTCTTTATTTACTGATCCATTTAAATACCCATTTGTTCTGGATAATCGTGGTTGTCTGGTGTCTTGTTTGAATCTATAAAAATCAAAAATTTCAAAAATGATATATATATATATATATATGTATGTCAAATTATTACTAGTACAAAAAATTGATATAAGTTTGTTTTAATTAATCAAATTTTGTTAATAAAAGAAAAGATACAAAGAGATCTTTCATCAAATTACCTGAATAAAATGATGGCCCCAATCGCTATCAGCACCAGCAGAATGATGATTACGAATGTTAGAATTATGATTTCCGATAAATTAAAGGAAGGAACTGAAATACAAAACGAGAAAATCGTCAAATTAATTTTGAATTCGTCATCAATTGTAAAAGAACTCACTATGATGTTTGATGGCCGCTGAAATTATAAGAAAATCGTAAGTTATTGAAAAATAATAGATAAATAAAAAGTTATAATTGAATAATTTAAAATTATAATTAACATTCAAAATTATTCAGAGAAATATTACGCATATTCTTTAATATATAATTACACTCACCTTGATATCGATCACAATACTGTCCGTACCAATCCTTTTCACAACTGAAATTAATTTATAAAATAATATTAATAGAAATAAAAATAATAATAATAATAATAATAATAATAAAAATAATAAAAATAATAATAATAATAATAATAATAATAATATTATTATTATTATTTTAGTTTAACAGAAGTCATAATAGCCTTACACGCATATTACTTCCCATTCTTTTCCGATTTTGTGTCTGAGGTGGCAAGTTCCAAACTGACTACAATTGACTTGTAAGGCAACTGTTTGATTGCATTTCAATTTAGAAATCTGTAAAATAAAGACTGTTACCGACGAAAACTTCAAAAAAAATTTTATACCTGCATTTTATAGTAAAATAATTTATCTCTCTTAAATTTAATATAATAAATAATCTGAAAAAAGTTGAATTTAAAAATAGTAAATTCAGCATTGAAATTTGATGTTATATAGTAACTAGTTATAATTTCTAAAATTGATTTATTTAAACAAATTGTCAAACAAGTGACATAATTAAATTTTAATTTCAGAATGTAATTATGTCAATCAAATTAATTTTTATTTAAGATTTCATTTTCCAATTTTTATAAAAATATTTTAATGGAGTTTTAGATGGTTAATGTGTAAATTAGTTTAAAGTTAATTTTTGAAATAGTTTTGTACTAGTATAATATTATTAGGCTAACACAGGGAAAGCCTTGAAATTTGTTTTGATGCATCAGAAACATAATACTAAAGGCAAAAACGAATTGAAGGAAAGGATAACTAAAAAAAGAACTAATAAGCATCATAACAATAAAATACAAATAAAAACCACAAAAACTGATAGCAAAACAATAAAAATTGAACAAAATTCTAAATATTAGAAAAAAATACAAAATTGACATCAAATTTAATAAAAAATGTTAAATTATATGTGTTTTGTACCAAAATAGGTTTGTTAGTTGTATCAATAATATCCCAAATTTCAGTACAGCCATTTACTCTGACAATAAGAAATACTGATGACTTTGTTTGTGACCAAGCACCATCTGTTACATGCTTTGGATTAATGCAGCTTTCAGGGTGCTTATTGCTGCATGTGTCATAATAGGAATCTTTTGTTCATTATGAGAACAATAAGATAACGTTGCGAGATTTCATTTTCCATTGAACATTTTTAGATCCCCGACGAGTCTTCATATTCTATAAAATCCTTTGTCCACTAATACAAACCCCCGATACGACGTGGGGATCTGTGGGATTGAATTTGAAACATTACAATTCCAATGGGACTTTCAATATAATTATCGGTTGAGTCGGGCCGAGAAGGCTACAAAGAATTATCTAGGATTATTAACAGTTTTGTTTCGCAAATTTAGTTTATCCATCAAAACTAATTAATCATAAATTCCAAACTTTGTTTAAAAATAAAATCTACGCAATATTGAAATAATTATTTTAAGTTGTTTTTTATCATAAATGTTTTTAGTAATTTTTTTTGAAGATATTTTAGCAAGCATGAATTAACAATTGAATAGGGAATATTAATACAAAAAATACTCAATAAATATTTAATATATTTAAATTACAAACATTCCTAAATATTAATTTTACAATCAAAGAACTTCATCATTTCATTTTTTAACTTAAAACTTATTTAAATTTATTATTATAATTTTATTAAAGTTCGTTACATATTTTTAACACGAGAATTAACTCTTCTATTTAATTATCCTAAAAAGGATTTTATAAGACAAGTTTTTCGATAAGTTTTTCAGATTATCGATTCTTTGATTCTTTTGTTTTTACTCTCATTCATATTTTTATTTAATAGTCAAAATTTAAATTCAATTTTAACTATTTAATTAAAAAGATTAATTTTCAAAATTATATATTTAAACTTCCACATACAAAATTTTATCATTGCAAATTTATTGAAAACAAAAACACATTTCAACATAACAGGAAACCGATCATTTTAAAATTTTTACAATTAAAACTAGTAGTGGAATGTGTTACATCCAGCACAGTACCCCCCCCCCCGCTGAGAGAAAATTTTTCTAAGTCCACAAGTACAAAAAAATTTTAAGACAAATGTTGGGCCAGCACACCAATAGCCTTGAGAATTGTTTAAATGCATCAGTAATACAGCACGAAAACCCAGCGCCAAGATAACTTAAAATACAATATACAACACCAATTAAACACTTTAAAATCTGAGAGAATATAAATAAATATAAAATCAAAAACATAAAAATAAAATTAAAATAATAATAAAATGCACCAAGATTCGCACGATACCTACACAAATATAACAAGAAAACACAACAAATTCGACAAAAATTGGAAAAATTAATAAAAGTTCATTAAAATAAAATTTAAATCGAAAAACTTGAATTAGTAATAATTCAATAAAAATTCGAAATAAAAAATTATAAAAATAAATCAAAAAATAATAAAATTAAAGAATAGAATTTACTAGAAAATAACAAGGTCGAATTTTGTTTAACTGCACCAAATTTCACACGCGAGAAAAATAGGTATAAATACCGATGTGTTTTCAAAAATTTTCAGTCTTATTTTGCAGAGAAAAATTCCATTATAGAATTGTATAACTGGTTGTATGGCTGGTTGAGAGCCGTGCATTCAGGCAATTAACACGGGTAAGTGTTTTGCCTGAACACGATCACTCTCAACTGGTGCAATATTATTAGTTGATTTTTTCGAAAAGAATTGATGGGTAATTTTTTCAATTGAATTTATGTATGACTTTTCAGATCGAATTGATGGATGATTTTGTTTATGGATAATTTTGTTTTTCCAATTGAATTTATGGATGATTTTTCAGATTAATTTTATGGATAATTTTGTTTTTCCAATTGAATTTATAGAGGATTTATCGAATTAAATTTATGGGATTTTCGAAGTAAATTCTATGGAATGAATACAATGAATTTCAAATGTATGTAGCCGATGTAATATGCTGAATAAATATTTTATATCTACAGCCTTAGTGCATCGAAACTTTTATTCCAAATGCTATGGTAAAATATTATTTGTTATTCCTTTTTCCGGCCCACAGCCAACACATAACGCAAGAAAGCAAAATCTACATAGTACAGATTCGTGTAAGAGCGTGGAAAATCGCCAATGATATGTACCCGTGAAGACTCAGCGTGCGGAACGCAGGAGTTGGAACGTCAATATTATCCGTACATAGGGGAAATTGGAGGGTAAATGAGTAGTTTATTGGCTGCTCTTTCACCATCCGTTTTCTGTAAAATTGACATAAAATTTTAACAACAATCGGCTCAAAATCTCTAACACCGACTAGTCCAGTGGGCACTCATTAACTATGAAATGAACATAAATAGATCTTAAGGACAAAGAAAGGGAATGGGTAGTGGGGAAAATTGCGAAATCGTTGCAACAGTTAAAATGAATAGCCATCGGAAAAAGATTAATCCGAACGACCAAAATCATGAAAAATAATGTTTTTAAATAAGAATTAAATAAATTAATTTGAGTTGAGGCGGAAAATATGGGCGGGACGCTGCTCAAATTTTCCGAACTAATTCAAATACTTAACAAAAATAGTAACGTAAAAATGGAATGCGTAAAATAAGGGCGGAACGCTGCTCAAATTTTCCGAGTCAATGAAAATACTTTGTCGAAAACTGTAGAATAGGGATGAACCGTAAAATAAGGGCGGAACGCTGCTAAAATTTTCGAATTTACAAAAATACTTTATCGAAAACCGAAAAATATAGATGGACTACGGCTAATGTTGTATATCAATAAAAAATTTTAACGCTGAGGAATAAGGAAGGATCCCTACAAAATCTTAATAAATGTAACGATAATGATAAGGGTAATGGTAATTATAATAATAATAATATTAATAATAATAATAATAATGGTAATAATAATAATAATCATGGTATTTGTAGTAATGATTGATAATAATTATGATAATAATAATAATAATAGTAATAATCATAGTAGTTATAACAATAAATATAATAGTAGTTGTAGAATAAAAATAATAATATAGGTAATAGTAGTAACAATTAATAAAGGTAATATATATAATCGCAACAATGATAATGCTGGTAATATTAATGGGAAACATTGTAGTGATAATAGGGATAAGGGTGAAAGATATAATGTGGGTGTATTTAGCATAACAAAGGGTGTACCGACCAAAGAATAATCATCAGCATGGACAATGATAAGAAGGACTAAGCGAATGGGCATAACAATGCATGATATAAGAGTATAGGTTAACATTGAAGGAGATAGGAGAATAATGGGACCTAAGAATCAAAAGCGAGCACAGGTCTTCTATCGACAGCTCGTGAACCCGAGGGTTGTCCGAGCAACTACAGTACTAGCACATGGTACTCAATTTTTGCGGGCAATCCACCACTTGAACACATTACCAACGTTGCTTAGCAACGGGTGCCAAGTGGCGATTAGTATCATTTTGTATGGCGTTACGAGGGCAACCACCGATTAGTTCAAACAAACAATGAAACCCTGTAACCCACCACAAAGACAATGACTCATTCAAGGTCATTTAAACAAAGACCATGATTCATTCAAGGTCATTGGATGACTCATCATATTTTTTCAAGGTCATTGAAACAAAGACCATGACTCATTCAAGGTCATTGGATTATCAAATTTTATAATATATATTTTTAATTTTATTTATTTTTCTTTAATATACTTTAATTATTTGTTTTAATCAAGTCAATAATATTATTTATTTATTTTTAAATTATATTATTATTAAATTTAATTGTTTGTTTTAATCAAGTCAATTATTTTTTTATTTTATTTTTAAATTATATTATTATTATTAAATTGTTTGTTTTAATGAAGTGAATATTGTTTTAATCATGTCAATAATATTATTTATTTATTTTTATTTTATTTTATTTATTTTATATACTATAATTTTTTGTTTTAATCAAGTCAATAATATTATTATTTATTTATTTTTAAATTATATTATTATTAAATTTAATTGTTTGTTTTAATCAAGTCAATTAATTTATTATTAAATTATATTATTATTATATTTAAATTGTTTGTTTTAATCAAGTCAATTATTTTATTATTAAATAATATTATTATTATATTGTTTTTTTAATGAAGTGAATATTGTTTTAATCAAGTCAATAATATTATTTATTTATTTTATTTTATTTTATTTATTTTATATACTATAATTTTTTGTTTTAATCAAGTCAATAATATTATTTTTTTATTTTTTTATTTATGTAATATACTTTAATTTTTTTTTGTTTTAATTAAGTCAACATTTTATTATTTATTTATTATTATTATTAATATTTTTATTAATATTATTATTATTAATATTATTATTATTAACATTATTATTATTATTATTAGTATTATTATTAATATTATTATTATTATTATTATTATTATTGTTGGGCTACAAGCCATAATTTAAACAAAAATGGAAAAATTGTGTAAATTAAAACAAAATAATTAAGGAGGTTTGAAAATTATCAATATGGCTGCTGTAACATAAGCACGTACCGCAAGCAGAAATCAAAAAATAAAATAAAACATTAAATAAAACAAAATAAAAACATAACAAAATTAAATAAAACAAATATTAATTAAAATCATTGAAAAGCCTACAGATGCAGAAAGAAACACAAAACCAAAATATAAAACCGCCAAAACCTTGCAAAAGAAGGTTTAGAAAATACATAGGCGGAAGCGGCGACCAAAATTTTAAATATCAGAGGGTAAAAAGAGAAACAATCAAAAAGAATGGTTAAACGATAAAAAATAAAAATTTACGAAATATTGAGAAAATAATATCAAAAAATAGAGAAAAATAAGGAGAAAAATAAAATATTTAAAATAAAATTAAAGCAATAAAACCACCCGAAAAATAGCCGAAAAAGGCTCAGAATACTCTGATTGGTCGCACCCAGGCATGAAATGACTATATATACAGCAGTCATTTTCATAATTTTTAGAAAATTTGTAGACACAAAATTTTTAGACATTGGTAGACATTTTGTTGACACAAAATTTTTAGACTTCACTGTTTATGCCGATGTATGACAATTTTTCAAATTTGTATGCTTGACTGACGAACTTGTCGATCGTAAGTATTGTTCTTTTTTGTAGAAATATATTTTTCTATGTTAATGTTTTATTTAATTTAACTTATTCTGGATGGCCGCAATGTCTTTTGGCATCGCTCGGCAGGTCCCCCTTAACTTATTTATATTCATTTTACTTATATTAGTTTGTGGAAAGTGTTAGGGCAATATTCAATTTCCTCAGTTGATTTTGAGGAATGTTGAGGTGTTGCCTTGTCGCTTACCACCCTTCGGTGTCTGCCGGCATGGTCAGGTCTTGTCACACTGATCGCGGAGTAGGACGCCGTCGTACTTCACCGGGGCGGCCATTTCAATGTTTGTCGGAACGGTAAAAATTAATATTCGGGAAGATCGCCATAATTAAGGGGATAACATTTATGTAAATGTTTAAGTAGGAAAATTGAATTTTTAATTTAATTCCTGCCGATTATTATATTATCAAGGGTACGACTAGTGATAGAAATTTAAGTCAACGAAGGTATAAAGTAGGGTTAAATCACGTACATTGTTTGATAATCATCGTGGTGGAAAATTAAAGTAAAATGATACATTTTGGCATCGATCTGTGAGATGATAATATAAAGATTTACGAATGGTGGTGACTGTGGCGACCATAGGAAAGCAAATATGAGTTGTTGGACTAAAATAATGATCTCATGATAATGCATTCATTTCAATTTACCATAGGTTAACGTTTGTATGAAACAAGGAATTTTCCATAAAATAAGGGCGGAACGCTGCCCAAATTTTTGAAAAATATTTTAATAAATAAACAGTAATGATGACAAATTGATATAGGAATTTTAGAAATAGATGAGTATGGACAAGCGTATAGATAGAAAGAGACGTAAGACCTTCCATCGGCAGTCAGGAACCCGAAAGTGAAAATATCATGAGGAGTAGTTCTAGAAATGGAGCTCACCTGCTCATGAATTTTCAGCTGCTATATACAGTACCAACATGAGCTTGCTCATGGGTATATAGTGGTAGGATTAAAATTGTGGGGCGTCTGGGTGAGACAGCATAGACCCTAGGAAAAGAAGGCATTTTGATAGAAGGAAATAAGTTTGAATAAGCTTTGCACAGATTTAAACAAATTAATTACACCCAGTACACCAGCATGATTTTTGGGGGCTCAGCCGGGATGAAAGCAATGTCATTTAGAAAGATGAAAACCCTGAAAAATTTAAGAAATAACAGAGAGTTTCATTTCATTGAAAAGATTATATCCATGGAAATTGGAAAGTGTCTATAATAATAATCAATATTCTGTAAATTTGTGTGCTGTTTATTTTTTTCTAATTGTCTACTAGAATTTACAATATGATAGAATGCTCATCAACCTAATTTGTTTATTTATAATAATAATTTGTAAAGAATTTTTTTTCAATAATACTATTATTTTATTTTTTACTTCTTAATTTATAATAATAATAATAATAATAATAATAATAATAATAATAATAATAAAAATAATAATAATAATAATAATATTAGTAGTAATAATTACAGTAATGGTAATTGTAATAATGATGATTATATTAGTAGTAATAATAATAATATAATAATAGTAATAGTAATGATGGTAATAATAATGATAATAATCATAATGATAGGGATAGTAATAATGGTAATAATAATTGTACAAAAATTTTATTTTTTGAGCTTTTGTTGTATGATAGAATTATTACATTGCACACAAATATTTATAGGGTATAAAAGCATGGATAGGTTAACTGAATGATTGGTGAAAAGTAGGAATGATGAGGTAGAAGCATGGTATGATGAATGTATATAAAATAGAATGATTGAATGGTATGGAGTTTAATGAAGTAAAAATATGGAGTGAGAATGTGGAATGATGGGGGTCTAAACAAAAATTAAAATAACAGACAAAAATATATAACAATAAGAATTAATCCGACGCGAAAATATTAGCAATAAAAACGATAAATAAATGAAAATAGTTATTAAGAGAAAACTGATGACGTAATAGAAAGACAGTGAAAAATATCACAGAAAAATGAATTTCAACAACAGTTAAAAGCGAAATATCAAAATGATATGAAAGAGAATAAATAAGAAGAATAAAAAAGAATAATTAGATTCAATGATGATATGTGAAGAATAAGAGGCAAAGAATAACTTTATAAACCGAAAGTTGAATAACGAAAAATACAAAATGAATAAATATCGGAACAATGTATAATGAAGAACGAATAACAATAAAATATCGAAAGTTGAAGTACAGATTGCAAGGAAAGACATAAGCGTTGAGTAGCGAAAATGCAAGGACAACAAATAACAGTAAGATCGTGAATCAATTTAAAAAGATAAGAATTAATATCACAGAGACCATTAAAGCGAATAAAGTTAAACGCAGTAAAGAGAAAAGATTGAAGAGTGCAAAGCAGTTAAATGCATGCAGAAACACAGACGAATGGAAGAAAACAATTTCAATAAATTAAAAGTTATTGGGAATCGAAAAATGAAAAATCAAAGGCTTAGAAACACTTAAAAACATCATGGATAAATTATAACGTGGAGACAACAAAAAATAGTCAAAAAAATAAAATCAGCTAAACAACGAATAATACCCGAGACGCATAACGAGGAATATATTGGACAGTATTTAAACTGATATTGCTAAAATATATACTGAACCGCATAAAAGTCAAACATAAATTATAATAGTGAAGATACAAAGTAAAATGTTAAAATAAAATAAAATACAAAACAATAAAATCATCAATGAGGAAATATGAAAGTTATAATACAACGAACAAATAAAATGAAAAGTAATGGCAGTGAATTGCGACAAAATATCGAATGTCGAAGTGTTGAAACAATAAAAACAAACAATATTGAACAGTTGAGAAACGAAAACAGCGAATGACATAACAAATGGATATAGAAAATAAAGAATGGAAACACATTTATCAAATGAGATTGAATCAGAAAGAACGTGAATATCGACAAACGAAATGAAAAGAGAATAAAAATCTTTGAGTAATATATAAAGTAATAAATAGAGTGAAAGTAATTATGATGACAACTATAAAGGGCAAATGAAAATGCATTGGAAATAGCGAAAAAATATTGTGGAAAAATTTGAATAAAAGTATAAATAAATTAGCATTCAGTGACAATAGAGAACAAAATCACGAGGTAGAGTGGATGTGAATCAAGGATGGAGCATTAAAATGAAACTAATAAGATAATGAATAACACCAAAATGGTAAGAATATATCGAAGGTCGTTGAACAGCATTCATACTGGAAAGTAATTCAAGTAATAAAGAAAATAAATAAATAAATATCGAAAAGGGTGAAATAAAAATACTAACCATAATTAATAGTAAGTTTGAGAAATTGAACTGGGAATAACATATTTGAATGTTATAACAACGGATAATTTATAATATCAAAAATCATAAATTGAAATCGGAAAATATTGAAAAGAGGAGGTATGTGAAAAGACAACCAGGGAGAACAAAGACCAAATATCAATGGTACAGAGAAATAGTAAATAACGTCGACCTAAATATTCAATATCACGCGATAGAATAATAAGTCAAACAAATACCAGACGTGGTTAAAGATAAGATTTATAAAGAAGTAGAATACTTACACAAATGTTGCATTACTCAAATAAAGTGAGAATATAAGTGTTTATGCTCCCCTGTGGTCGCTTCAGTTACTGTCGACAATGTGCTGAGACAATGAAAGCTTGGGTACTTTGTAATAATAACATTGAAAAAATAAATAGTCAAGTTTTATGAATAAATGTAGTTGAATTAATCAATATTTAGTAGTTGACCCATCCAGCGCCTATATCTCTATATATAAAATATGAATATTTGTATGTAAAAGTAGGAAAGTAATGAATGGAGAAAGTTAAAAGTAAAAGCGCCCGGTCATCCAGAATAGAGTTGAAAAGGGATAAAAACACTTTTTGAGCTATCTTCGGGTAGTACGATTAAAAGCCAAATCGGGAGGGAATAACCTATCACCCAGAAGAGAAGTATATGACGACCTTCCGGATAGGTTTGCCAAGTTGAGAAGCTACTGTGGTTGGGCTGATCACCTTACCGTTGCAGTAGTGGATCAACAAAGCCGTTTTATGTTTTTAATTTGGGGGGTAGGTGAAAAACTCTTGGAGGAAGCAGAGAAAGGCGCGCGAAAAAGAAAGGATAAACGAAAAAGCCGAGAATTGAAAAGTGAAGCAAACTTAAAGGGAAAAGCTCAAAGGAATAATAATTAGAAAATTAAATAACGGAGCTCAAGAAAGTAATGGAGAGGAAAATCAGACAACGAAAGGTTAATTGAAGCCGGGCGTGAGATAAACTTAGAAAAAAAAATATAGTTCTATCGTATTACAGGAGCATAGGGACTCATCAGGGAGCATAGTTCTATTTCAGGAGCATAGTTCTCATTTAGGGAGATTAGTTCTCACTTTAGGGAGCCATAGTTCTCATTCAGGAAGCATAGTTCGTCATTTCAGGAGATAGATCTCATTCAGGAGCATTAGATCTCATTCAGAGAGCATTAGATCTCATCAGGAGAACTTAAGTTCTCATTCAGGCGAGCATAGATCTCATTTAGGGAAGCATAGTTACTCATTCAGTAGGAGCATAGTTCTCATTCAGGAGCATAGTTCTCATTCAGGAGCATAGTTCTCATTCAGGAGCATAGTTCTCATTCAGGAGCATAGTTCATTAGAATTCTCATTCAGGAGCATAGTTCCATTCAGGAGCATAGTCTCATTCAGGAGCATAGTTCTCATTCAGGAGCATAGTTCTCATTCAGGAGCATAGTTCTCATTCAGGAGCATAGATCTCATTCAGGAGCATAGTTCTCATTCAGGAGCATAGATCTCATTCAGGAGCATAGTTCTCATTCAGGAGCATAGTTCTCAATCATATTAACGAAGCACAGTTCTCAATTGTATTAATGGAGCATAGTTCTCAATCGTATTAACGGAGTATAATTCTCGAGTAGGTTAAAGAGCGTAGTTCTCAAATAAAGAAAAGGGCCAAAGGAAAATTCAGCTGAAGAAATCGAAGAAATTAGTGTAATAAAGAACAAGGAAACATCCGTGCACGAGGAGTTATGTGTTTAAAACCTATAGCAAATGATGATTATTAAGATGAAGAAAGAAGTAAGAAAACGGAAAATGACCCAGCCGACGATAATTATCGACAAGAACTAACAGGAAACGGGAAATATGGAATGAGAAAACGAAATGATAAGATAAAAGATGAGATTAGACAAAACAGATGAGATTAAAACAAAACTGAGATAGATACAACGATAAAAGATAAGGAAAAAAAAGGGGAAACAAAATTATATAGAGATAAATAGAAGGGAATGCAGAGCGTGATATGAATAAAAATAAAATAAATGGAAAATGGGAATCGGGATTTGAACGGAATAAAAAATTTTGGGGAGTAAAATAGCGTGGAAAGCAACATTGTCGAACGATTTGTTAAATATAGATAATTAACAATTGTCGTAAAATAAAATCAAAAGAAATAAATAACACATATTTGAGTTGTAACAAAAATGCAATAAAACCTGGGGATATGAATTATTATAGCTGTGGGTAAAATTAAAATAATAAAATTGGAAGTGACTGACAATATAGGAATCTTGAGAAACGAGGATAAGTTAACATCGATAAAAAACAAATGAGTAAAGAAAGTTTTGAGAGAATAAATAATATTTTAAACGCAACTATAAACTAAATACTGTTGGGTGGAATTAAAATTAATAACGCAGGGAAAACGAACGGCAAAGTGCTATACTATGTAATCATTTTGATGTATGATTCATAAATGTATAATAAACAGTGAAGAGGCGATATTTTTCTATTCAGGTAAATCAATCAAACAGGTCAATAATCCAGCATCAACAGCAACCAATCCAACAACCCAGTATCGACCGCAAACGAGTCAATAATCCAGCATCAATTGTAACCAAGTCAATCAAGAAATAGAACAACAAGACAAGATTCGAAAACGACGATGAATAACGAGAACTCTGAGACATATTGTGATTACTGTCTAAGACCAGGCCACAGATCTAGTGAATGTCATGGGCAACGTGAATGTTGAAATTGTGGAAAACTAGGTCATACCTCAACAAGATACAGAATACCTAAGAGATGTTTTCAATGTGAACAAGAAAATCACCTTGCAGCTACGTGTCCAACAAGAAGAAATCAGGAAGAAAATAAACAACACAAAAACACCACCAAGCAAATTAACATCGATTTTCAAAATGAGATAGACATACCTACAAGAATGTGTAGCTATTTGACCAATAACAAGCTCCACGAGGAAAGGAATCAACAACCAGAAATAAAGGTACTACGAAGTGTATCCACAAGACATCGGGTAGAATGTATGTGAATAAAACACCAGCAAGACTGGAACACGTTACAAATTGCAGAAGCACTAGAAGCAGAAAAAAGATATAGTGAGATAAGAAAATTTCAAGCATGTATAGAAGAAGAACGTTGGAGAAGAAGAAAAGAGGAGTTGTTGAAAGATGATATTACGAAGTTAACGAACAATGATAGCCGAGTAAAAATGATTAACTAAATGTGGAAAAAATGAAGGAATGAGGCACTGAAAATCAATATGATGCGAGTAATTAATAATAATGAACCAAGCGTACAAAGAATTCCACAAACAAGAATTGAGAGTGAGATCATCGAAAGAATGGAAAACGTGAAATTAAATCATGAGGATCAAAATGAACCAACAACGGAAACGATGTAAAGAGAAATATCGAAATAATAAATCAATTCGGAAAGATAATGTCACAAAGAACTCTAAATTGCTAATAAACGAGAAAAACGAAAAGAAAATGAACGTCAATGAAGAGAATACAAAAGGAATACATGAAACTACCGAAATCGAAAAAATAAAAGGAACCAAGAAGAAAAGGAGAAATGAAACCGAATTCAAACCAGCATACAAAACTTATGATAACGCGGTCTAATACTGTAATAAATGCCGACGACAAGTTCACAATGAATGCAAATGTTATAGATATGAAATAAGTCGAAATGATCAAAGAAATGGACACATGAAAAATTAGCGGTATTGTGCAAAGTTATGTTACGAATATAGCAAAGAAGAACATTTAGCGAACAGCTGCCCAAATACGGAAGATAAATTGAAAAATCTGCTACAAAGACATAATAGAGAACAGAACCATCAAATGTATGTAAAGAAAATAATTTGTCAGTCTAAAATAGAGAAGTATCAACCAACTATAATAATAAGCTAGCAATTTACGAATAGTGAAAGGCAAAAGAATGGACCGAATAAACAGCCGGAAATTAATCCATACGCAATATCAAGAAGGCAAGTTATAGAACAAATTAGAATAATAAGGGAATTGATTGTTAAAGTAACTAATCAGGATGAAAAAATTATAATGTGGAAGCAAGTAGCAGAAAACAAATCTAGAGAGAGTGAAACATTAATGTCAACAGTACTCAGACTGAAGGAAGAGGTAATGTTATCAGAATTAAAAATAAACGATATGAAGGAGGAACACAAAAATGTGAAACATTGATTGGATGTACAAAAGTGGTAAAGATGAAGAAGATTAAAAGGGATATGGAGAATAAAATGGAGATAAGCAGTTAAGTGTAGACGAAAAGGTTCAAAAAGAAATGTATATACGTAAAAGTAGTATCAAAGTATATGAAGAAATCTATGTATAAGTAAATAAAATAGAAGTAACAAAAATAAAAAATAGATGTAGATGTAGATTTTAATGTAGACATAACCGAATATCGGTGAATATGTAGTTTAAAAAAAAAATGAAAAAAAAGTGAAAAGTGAAAAGAAAAAAAAAAGAAAAAAAAACTGTCCTAACCAAAGACAGAATTTTGATAGCATGAAAAAAAAATTGATTAGAAAAATCAATGTCGAGGACGACATTTTTGCGAAGGCCGAGGAAGATACGCCTAACGATGAAGACAATGACAATCAACAATAAAACAACAACGAGAAAAGAAACAACGAAAAGAAAGGAAATGGCAAGGAAAAGAAAGCTAACGGGGGTAACAACAATAAAAACAAGAGAAACAACAAAAACGAAAACAAAAAGACGAAATATGGAAAACGCACTATATGCCTACCTGAAGTAGAAATAAATTGGAAAAATAGTATCAGGACGTTATCAATGGAACTAATAACTTAGAGATTAACCATATCCAAGCAACGATTAACAATCAACCTGAGGGAAAGAGAAAGTATAAGAACGAATTATATGCGAAATGTCAACATCAACGGTCAGACGATAAATCAAATATATATAGTGAGAATTGAACGAGACAAAATAAGAAACAAAATGTGTCAAGAGTTAATATTAGAACAAGAAAATCAAATACATAGACATGGGTTAAATCGTTAACTAATTATTGGATGACAAAGAAAACGCGAGGAAACCTATAGATAGAGAAAATTAAAAATACATCGAATAGAAAAATCAGTAGAAGTAACAAAAGGAACAACAATAACTCAATATGTGATGAAAGAAGAAAACAATGAAAACAACCGATAAAGAAGGGCAAATGGGAAACCCCATAAATAAAAACTGAGGAACTCAAAAACGAAATCAAAGAAATTGGCTAAAATTGGGAAAATTCGGCTGAGAGTCAAAATTGCGAGAACGAATACTAAAAGCTAAAATGGAAATATTTTAACGCGAAAATAAACTGTGCAAACAGAAGCGGTGGAATGAGGTGGTTCAACAAGTCAGAACCCCTCCTAAATTACAATCAGTATAATTAATGGGTATATGAGTGTATATATTGTATAAATATATGTATATAAGTATTATAAAAACGGTATGTATAATATATAACCCTACAAATTTTTCTTTAACGTTTAAAATTAGATGAGAAAGAGAATGGTGAGTATAAAAATAAAGGAAAATGAATCAAAACTATCAAGGAGGCGTAAACGGAGAAGCGGTCACTGAGATGTGGAAACAACAGAGAATTACTTTAACAATTACAGGAAACCTACTACAAGAACAATGCCAGACAGTCAGATGATTTTGAGAGAAGTGTTAAATACGAATTATTATCATATGTTGAACATTGAAGAACAACAGAGAAGAATTACTAAAATGGAAAGATAAATTGAAAAGCTAAAAACGCAGAATCATAGGCAAAGAAACGAAAAACAAAAGTTAATACAGCCTGTGGAAGTAGAAGAACATGAAAAATGGACTTAATGGTTATTGAATCAAGAGAAAGAGATACAAGAGCCGGACTCATCAAGTAGCATAGAATAGAGTAGTGGCGAAGCACGTATAGATGCAAAAAGACTAAATGTATAAAAAAAATTTAAAAAAAAATACGTAAAGCTTCAATGTATAAAAGTAGAAAAGAAATTACAAAAAAAATAAATAAAAGTATATTATCAAGTAACAAGTATAACGGAAATCAATGATATAATCGAAATAAACCGAAAGCCGCCGCTAACAAAGTTAGAAGCGAGATTTTGATGTGGATCGTTTACAGAATTGTTAAAGGAGTCATGACAAACAGAATGTGGATATATATTGTTTACAGAGTGCATTATAAGTTTAATTATAAATATATCCGGATTGTGGAGAAGTAGGAATAAAATCAATAAAAGAAACGCAGGAAGATCTGGCAACCATTAAAGAGATATTAACAATGAAGATAAACTGTCCGAATCAATCATGCGATTGGAAATGAAAAATCAAAATGCAATGGAACATGTGGGCAAGTACTACAATAAAAGAGAATCTTTCAAAAGATATCAACAATCAATAAACAAAGTGAACGGAAAAACAACATGAGAAAATCTGTGAGGAAGTGAAAGTTGAATGAGAATATTGCACTATAACATGAACCTGGAAGCAGATACAAAAGGAAAATGTGAATAAAATAAAAAGAAAGTCTGCGAAAAGTTCAAGGGGTTATAACCAAATCAGTGTGTAATAGAAGAGGAAGTAGAGTTAAACGAGCACTGGAAAAAGTGTAACAAAAAGAAAACAGAATTCCCCTGTAAAGAAATTGGGATGCAAAGTAAAGACACCAAAAGAGGAAATGTTTTAAAATTTGCAAGATTCTGTCGAAGAGCATGTGAATATATGGATAATCGATCGAGTACGCCGAGGAGTGAAAATTGAATATAAATATATATATATGTATATAATGTAAAAGTAGAATCCATAAAACACTAAAATACAGATGCGTAAAATTAAAATGATAACCACCGTTAATGATAAAACTAATTCTAAAGTATAATTATAGAAAATGAATATCGGAGAAATAATTATCGAAGTAAGAAAGACCTCACAATATTGATGATGATGAAGTTAATAAAATGAACAGAACTATACTGATAAAAAAACGGAGAGATGAAAATAGTGAATAAAATAAAACAGAGATGAGAAAGTTCGAATAAATGTTACAACAATGACAAAAAAACACCGAAGAAGACAAAAAAAAACTTAAAACGAAACAAATGAACCACATAAAGACGAACTAAAAAGGTATATGAAAAAGGAATAGAAGAGTGATAAAGAGTGATAAAAGAGAAAATGAAACAAGAAGCCGAAAAGGAGAAAATATCAAACCTGTCAAACCAAAAGCTGAAAGCGCAAAAGGAGGAAACTAAGCAATATAAAGAGCGACCTGAAGGATGGGAAGAGAGGTCAGGAAAAAAAATGAATAATTAAAATAAGTGAGAGAAATTTACGAAATATATTAGGAACAAAAATAAAATAAAATAAAAATAAACCATGAAAAAGTATTGTTAGAATTGGTAAACAGAAACAACAACTAATTTGAAAACGAAGTGTATGAATTGGGTAGAAACAGAATCGAATAAACTAAACAAAGAAACGAATAGAGTATCCAAGCAAAGTCATAGATGTCGCATACACCAGTTGCTTAACCTAAAGATAAAAAAAAATAATAAATAAGAGAACTCCGAACCCAAGCCGAAGACCAAAAGATGAAAACTAGTCACGAAAACATAATGTTGGAGTTATTAAACAGAAGAAATGACCAGCTAAAAGACAAAGTAGATGACTTAAACCAATGATTAATTGAAAAAAAAGGCGGGTCAGATATCTTAGCTAATAGCAAAGGCCTATTTACCATCAATGTCAAGCCGATGAGGAAAGGAAACAAAAAGAAGAACTTGAAGTTCAAGTTGAACAAGTCAGAAGCGAGATCAGAGTACGAGAAGAGTTATACCGCACCAAAAAGAACCAGATATTACAAGTGACCGAGTGGTCGAAAGTTATGGAAAAGTGTGAGAAATGTTAAATGGGCTTAAAAAAAGCAGGCAAAATCATGGAAACAAAAGTACCACGCAATAGTAAAAGAGCTGATTTACACACGAGAAAGATTTACCACAGAAATGAACATCTTTTGATGATTGAAGGATGTGGGAACAGATAGAAGAGATTTTCAAACGAAACTTAATTTACAAGAAAGAATGGAAGAGAATCTCAGAAAAGTCACTACTATCAAAGTCAACCAGATGGGAAAAAAAAATGCAAACCACAGTGAGAAAAATCAACGAGGATCAAAGAACAAAGTGATCTACAAATCGAAATAGAAGAAAAAAAAATTAGAATATGCGGAACAAGACTCTAAGGGTTACAAAGTAATGAGAAAACAAAGAGATCTTATCTTGCGCTGCACAAACATAAAACGTTACCGGAAAGCAAAAAAAAAAAAAAAAAAAAAACCATTCAATCGAAAGTGAAAGAGATGTAAACTGAGATCGAAAGATTTAAGATCCGAGAAAATACGAGAATATTGGAAGTAGAAGTAGTAGACCTAATGGAATAAGTCAACCAGCTATCATATTTATTGGATGAGGAACTAAGCATCTCAGGACGTAACAAGCTAGAATAAACGAATTTGTGAGCACACCCATCAATAATCTGGATTCTATTAATACAGACACCATAACCCCAAAGAGCATCAAAGGATAAAAGATGTTGAAAGATATAAAAAACGTATGTATAAAAAGAAGGAGTGTGTGTAAAGTGTAAATAGAAATTGTGAATAGAGACAGTGTAGATAAAACGAAAAACGAAATTTAATCAAAAACAAAATGATAAAAAATAGAAAAAAAATCATAAAAAGATAACAACGAACAAAATCAAAAAAAAATTCAAAATCTAATAAAATAACAGAAAATAATCAACAATGAAGGTTTAGATCAGCGAGACCGTTGATAATGAAAGATTGTACACAAAACCAATAAAAATTGAAGTGTTAAACGAGGGTTGAAAACCAGTATAATGCAAAATCGAAGAGATAGTAGAAACTTAAATCAGCAAACAAAAGGAGGAGATAGAAAACCTGAAAATAGCGATGGAACAACAAGCAAAAGAAATAGACAAAATCAAAAGTCAATAGTTTCAGTAGAGGAACCTGATAAAGGCGCTAAGGGAGAGTTTCAGATATTGAGTTACTAGCGAGAAGAGGTAGAGAAGGAAAACAAATGGCGGAGGCGACAATTGGATATAAGCCAAGAATGGGAACAAAAATAGAGGAACTAAAGAGAGAATTAGTCATGAAATGAGCAAACAATATATTGGAAGACCAATAGCAAACGGAAGTAAAGAGAATTCAAAGGAAATATAGAAAAAAAAAAGAAGTTAAATCGGGCATACAGAGGATTTGAAAGGCGAGCGATTAAACAATACTGAAAGCCATTTAAACTCAACCAATGAATTCAAGCGCTAGAAGACAATGAAAGACAGAAGAGAGCGATGGAGGGAAAAGACAACATTATCGCAACAATACCCGAAAAATAAGTCGCCTTTTAAAAGCAGAAATGTAAGTATACCGACAGGAGCGAGAAAAACGACTCATCGCTAAAATAACAATCAAAACATCCAAGTGTAAATAAAACAAATGAAACAGTGGCTCAAACTTACCCTCGTCGTTACCCTTAGCTTCGTCATCAATTCAACTTTATAACCAAAAAAGATCCAGAGCGACAATACCCGGAAACAAAATCGAAACCAAATAGAAGCCCTGTAAGAATCGAAACCCTGAAACAAGAACTTATTCGAATACTAATTCAATGCCTGAAGAAAACCCCCTTGTAGAAACATCAATCCACAGCTAACCAGAACAATAAACCAATGTCGAAGAACTCTTATCGGTTACAACAATCTCTCCTGCTCACCCAATCAAAGAAAACTCGAACACTAACCAATCTCGAAACTTACCTACAAAAGCCTGGTAGTCGTTAAAACCAGTGCAATCTTACCCAATCAAAGAAACCTCGAACACTAACCAATCTCGAAACTTTCCTACAAAGCCTGGTAGTCGTCGAAACCAGTGCAATCCTTATCCTAATCTTCGTAACTATCTATCGAATCGTAAAAACCAGTTGAAAGCCGCCAATGCAAAGAAGCTGCAAGTCTAAAGAAAACCCAAATCAAACAATCAAATTCAAGAGAATTTAAAAGCAAAAACCCAATATCACAACAATCAAAGAACCAATTCGTCCAATTCAAACCCAACAGTTGAAAACCAATCAAAGAAACCAAATGAAGAGGACATCCCTAATCCCAACTACATAGATTGATCGCAAGCCAAAGTGACAATAACTATAACTACTATTATTATGTAAATACGTGCATTCTAACTGTGATATAAAAATTTTCGATGTATATGACCTACCGCCTTATGTGGTTTCTGCTTGAAGCTTGTAAATTGACATTACTCTGTTTCATGAATGCGTAAAAGTATTAGCTCTATATGCGTATGTATTAAGTACGTGAATGTGGCGGCTAGACCAATGTTGGTCTAGACCGAGAAATTGCGGGGCGCAATTTAAATGGCCCCGGGAGTGGTTTGTTGGGCTACAAGCCATAATTTAAACAAAAATGGAAAAATTGTGTAAATTAAAACAAAATAATTAAGGAAGTTTGAAAATTATCAATATGGCTGCTGTAACATAAGCACGTACCGCAAGCAGAAATCAAAAAATAAAATAAAACATTAAATAAATCAAAATAAAAACATAACAAAATTAAATAAAACAAATATTAATTAAAATCATTGAAAAGCCTACAGATGCAGAAAGAAACACAAAACCAAAATATAAAACCGCCAAAACCTTGCAAAAGAAGGTTTAGAAAATACATAGGCGGAAGCGGCGACCAAAATTTTAAATATCAGAGGGTAAAAAGAGAAACAATCAAAAAGAATGGTTAAACGATAAAAAATAAAAATTTACGAAATATTGAGAAAATAATATCAAAAAATAGAGAAAAATAAGGAGAAAAATAAAATATTTAAAATAAAATTAAAGCAATAAAACCACCCGAAAAATAGCCGAAAAAGGCTCAGAATACTCTGATTGGTCGCACCCAGGCATGAAATGACTATATATACAGCAGTCATTTTCATAATTTTTAGAAAATTTTGTAGACACAAAATTTTTAGACATTGGTAGACATTTTGTTGACACAAAATTTTTAGACTTCACTGTTTATGCCGATGTATGACAATTTTTCAAATTTGTATGCTTGACTGACGAACTTGTCGATCGTAAGTATTGTTCTTTTTTGTAGAAATATATTTTTCTATGTTAATGTTTTATTTAATTTAACTTATTCTGGATGGCCGCAATGTCTTTTGGCATCGCTCGGCAGGTCCCCCTTAACTTATTTATATTCATTTTACTTATATTAGTTTGTGGAAAGTGTTAGGGCAATATTCAATTTCCTCAGTTGATTTTGAGGAATGTTGAGGTGTTGCCTTGTCGCTTACCACCCTTCGGTGTCTGCCGGCATGGTCAGGTCTTGTCACACTGATCGCGGAGTAGGACGCCGTCGTACTTCACCGGGGCGGCCATTTCAATGTTTGTCGGAACGGTAAAAATTAATATTCGGGAAGATCGCCATAATTAAGGGATAACATTTATGTAAATGTTTAAGTAGGAAAATTGAATTTTTAATTTAATTCCTGCCGATTATTATATTATCAAGGGTACGACTAGTGATAGAAATTTAAGTCAACGAAGGTATAAAGTAGGGTTAAATCACGTACATTGTTTGATAATCATCGTGGTGGAAAATTAAAGTAAAATGATACATTTTGGCATCGATCTGTGAGATGATAATATAAAGATTTACGAATGGTGGTGACTGTGGCGACCATAGGAAAGCAAATATGAGTTGTTGGACTAAAATAATGATCTCATGATAATGCATTCATTTCAATTTACCATAGGTTAACGTTTGTATGAAACAAGGAATTTTCCATAAAATAAGGGCGGAACGCTGCCCAAATTTTTGAAAAATATTTTAATAAATAAACAGTAATGATGACAAATTGATATAGGAATTTTAGAAATAGATGAGTATGGACAAGCGTATAGATAGAAAGAGACGTAAGACCTTCCATCGGCAGTCAGGAACCCGAAAGTGAAAATATCATGAGGAGTAGTTCTAGAAATGGAGCTCACCTGCTCATGAATTTTCAGCTGCTATATACAGTACCAACATGAGCTTGCTCATGGGTATATAGTGGTAGGATTAAAATTGTGGGGCGTCTGGGTGAGACAGCATAGACCCTAGGAAAAGAAGGCATTTTGATAGAAGGAAATAAGTTTGAATAAGCTTTGCACAGATTTAAACAAATTAATTACACCCAGTACACCAGCATTATTATTATTATTATTATTGTCAAGATCATTGGATGACTCATCAAATTTTTCAAGGTCATTCTAAAGTAGGTCAAGGTCACTCAAAAGTAGGTCAAGGTTATTGGATGACTCATCATATTTTCTCAAGGTCATAGTATTTTTAAACATTTTTAAATATAAATTTACTACTTATTTTTATAAGTAGTATAAATTTTGTAAATTTATTTTATTATTTATATTATTATTTTTTAATTTTTAATTATAACTTAAAAAATCTTTTATTATTCTTCTTCTTATTATTATTGTTATTATTATTATTATTTATAATACTTTTAAAAACTTTCATTAATTTTATTATTATTATTAATATTTTATTAATATTTTTATTATAATATTTGGTATTATTTTTATTATTATTTTTATTTTTAATATTACTTATTATTTTTACTATTCTTATTATTATTATTAATAGTGTTATTTTTATTATTATTATTATAAATATTATTATTTTTAATAAGATTATTATTATTAATGTATAATACTAAATTTTTTTTTTCAAGGTCATTTTAAAGTAGGTCAAGGTCATTCAAAATTTTACAAGGTCATAGTATTTTTAAACATTTTTAATATAAATTTACTACTCATTTTTTAAGCAGTATATATTTTGTAAATTTATTTTATTTTTATTACAAGATTTTATTAATAATTTCATATGTTTCATGTGCTTGTTACTCACGCTCTTATATTGATAATGTCCTTATTATTCATGCGCTCCTATTGACCATATCTTTATAAGTCATGTGCGTGCAATGTTTAATAATATTATTAATGTGTAACAAAGACATTGAAAACACACACACACATATATATATATAGTGTTAAATAATATTTACTCTCATAAAATGACATTAGATATTTCAGAATCACCTTTAAATCATACAGAGATTTTATTTTATTTTTATTAGTTGTATTAATCTTCTAAATTAAGATACCAGAATTCAGTATTGAATGGAATCAGACATTTTTAATAATCGATAGACTGTTCACCGAAACCTATGATTATTTATTACTATCAAAAATAAATAAGTCTTTTAAACATCACAACATTCAAATTCTCGTAGAATTATTCGGTTTCAAAAAGTCACTAATGAAATTATCTAGTTGTATATTATTTCTAAATAATATAAATCCTACAGAAATTAATATGCTTAATATATTCTGGGTATGCATGGATTTCAGGTTTGGCAAATATCGAGATGTTATTCAATCCTACATTGATAATGCAGATAAAATCGAAATAAAAATCAAGGATAAACTGGATGAAGTACAAAAACCATATCTTACATGTTCAAGTTGTTTAATTAATAAAGTCAATATTTTATATTTACCATGTGGGCATATCATTATTTGTTCATCATGTTTTAAAATCTCTAATAGGTGTGAAAGTTGTGGTATAATTATTGATGAGTACCATTCTGTGTATATGTAATAAATGTTATTTTGTTTCTAAAGAAATATTATTCAAGTTACTTATAACTATTGTGAACATGATCTCAAACCCTAATTTATAAAAGCAACTAATAATAAAAAAATCAAAACATAATAAAGTAAGTAAATGAAAATGTACAAGTTTAGTTTTCTATAATATACAAGTCTTATTACATAATTATTCGAAATCGTCTGATAAATCCTTTTATTGATGATGATCATTCAGAAGCCAAAATTTCATTGAAAATATCTTGAAATGGCTGAGATCTAATATAGCTAAAAACACAATAAAAATTTACGATAAGAGAGGACAATATGAAGTTTATGCTTAATTATTGACAGACCAAGTGAGGTCAAAAAGTAACTCGGCTTCATTCCACAAATTAGGCTTAGCCTGTCGAGTAATTGCACATTACACAACTTTCATGCGCGGACACTACAAAGTGTCATAGGCACTAAATTAATTAATTAATGTTTATTACTACCAAAATAATTATTTGCAGACTAGGGAGATTATAGCCGCCTACGACCAGCTTGTAAATAAAATATAATAAAGTTAAAGATATTATTATATTTAAAAATACAAACAAATAATTCATCCATTTAAACTCATCGAAATCGAATGATGGGAGTCAAAATAATGTTATTATTTAGTCAAAATGTGATATATTAAAAGCGCGGGGGTATACTTTTAATCAATATAATTTGTAAAGTTTTTTTTTTTTTTTTTTTTTTATTTATAACTAGATTCCTAAAATTAATTAATAAAACCATAGTTTTTAATATATATTAGTCAAGTCTTTGTTAAACATTCACTTGTATTGCATCTACATTGTTAACTAACATAATCCACGTATATTGAAAATTTGATATATTCATACTTGCTATAAAGAGTTTAAAAATATGTTGAAATTAAAAGTGTGAAAACTGAAAATACTCAGAAACCAGAAAAAAAAATGATAATTGATATTAGTAATTCTGTGTTTATCCAATCTATTTGTATTAAGATATATTTTATAAGTAATAATTAAAGTCAATTGTTCTTTATGACTGATGTCACGAGTGGTGTCCATAATGGCAGAGGAAAATTCTGAAGTTTTTGCCATCTCAATAATCTTTTTTTTCGTCTTTTGAGCTAATAATTCAATTAATTCATTTTGAATATTTTTGGTCAGGTAATATAAGTTTATTTCTTTAGATGTTATTTGACGTAAGTGTTCTTTTATAACAGGATCATATAAACCAAAGAATTCGACAAAATTTAGGAAAACTCCTTTGTTCTTTTCAAATATCGCATCAGATGACCCCCGAAACGGTAAATTGAATTCAGTCAGTGTCAAAATAATCTGTGTTAACCTTTCAAAAACGTCACGCGAATGTTGTTTTTCATTATACAAAAGCCGTTCACATTCTGCATTAATGGATTTATTTAATTGTTTCCTTTTGAGAATCTCCGACCAATCATTAAATGATCTTATGTGTAAAAATTTTTCTCATATTTATTAATGGCATATCTCAAAATTTTCTAATAATTATAGCCTGTAACAAACTTTATGCTTACTGAAGAAAATAATTTACAACAGAAACAGTAAATTTTATCTTCCAAAACAGAATAAACGAGCCATGTCCTCTTAATACGTTCTCCATTTGATAAAACCAACTGGAAATGTTAGGATGAAAATCGTCTATCATCTTCATCCAGAGAATATGAAAAGTTATTCAGGATATCTATGGGTCCTTTTTCAACAATGATGTTTTTAATTTGGTTTGACTACACATTTGACCGTTTGGCAGGATCAAAATCAATATCCGTATCTACTTGATCTAGGGCTTCTTGCTTCTTCTTGCATGATGCTAATATTACATCTGGTGATTGGTTTTCAATTTCGCTTCGATCAACAGGAAAATCGACTATTATTGAATCATCAGCTGCCATTGGAACAACTTTCTTGGTTTTTATGACTTTCCAGATATTTGTCTAGCGCCCCTTTTAGTAGTTGCTGTTCCCCTGCTTTCTTTGCTCACTTCCTTCTGTAGAAAGCACCAGATTCTCTTTTTGTTTTTCTATCCGCCATTCTAAAAATTAGAAAAATAACATTATAAATATTTAGGAAAGATTTCGTGAAGAAGTCGAAAATATTTCTTTAAAAATAGGAAAGAGAAATATACAAAAATTACATAAATAAGAATTTTGTTTTTCCTACGAAATTATAAATTTTATTATGAGATTTAGGGTACGTTTTTAAGGGGATTTTTTTATTAGTAAACCAATTTATTTTGTAGTAATAATAATAACAAATAAGGCAATAACTCCATGTCTCCTTTTGGGACAATAAAATTAAAAGATATCCGACCGATTTAAAAATACGTTTATCAATATTAATAATTAAATATAGTTTTTCCACGTAATGAAGTTATTTTATATTCCAATTGAATAGCCATTATATGATACTATTAAAAACTATATAGGCCTATTTATAATAATAGCCTACATAATTGCAAACAAAATTTTGACGCACGTGCTTTTTAAAACAAACAAAATTTAAATACACAGAGAGAAAATTTCACTTACCTTCCCTTTCAAATTAGAGTGAGCAGAATGAGTCAATGAGATGAGGTGAACAGTGAAATTTCTAATTATAGTACACACTATAAAGAATTTCGCTGCTGGCCATTCAGCTGAATACATTTATAGTCCTATATAGCCATAGGCTATAGATAGTCTAATCGTATCGGATACAAAAATTCTCGAATACGATTAAAAATTAGATTCTACCTCAGTCATAACGTATTGAAAATTTTATCTGTTTTTAGTTTAAAACAACACTCAAGCAGAAAATAATTAATTAAATTTAAAACCTTTACAGACCGTTAAGGCTCATTAAAAAAAACAAATTTTAATTAGAAAATCAAATCGTCTCTATGTGCGGTACACCTACAAAATCAATGTACATTTACACCCATGTGTCCGGAACATTCGTAAATACTACAGTTATCCAGTATAGCTTATCAATTAGCTATATCGTACTGTGAGCGTTTAAACAAATCCCTTTATTCCCGTCCACACCAAATAAGCGCAAACAAGCCTCCTCTAGTCCTCTTTGATGTTCCGAGATTATTCATTTTATTATTTTTTCGCGCGATATTTTTTTTAAATTCGAATTTTGTTTTACAATTTTTACATGCAAGTATTAAAATTACGAGGGACGCATTCGGTCGCCTCATAAAACGGCCGCTACAGGTGGCCGCCTGCTCTGCCTGTACGTAAAGGCGGCTCTGATGATGGTCTATTTTTAGAGCACTGTTTCGCGAATGGAGACAAATTCCAGTCAACACCATTTTTCACTTACAGATCAATTTCGTCAACTATATCAGACATGGGACGATTAGGTTGAGCTAAACTGTATACACAATTAAACACACGAGCAATTACGTCTATTTGGTTTGAATTATGCTTGTCAACAAGTCTCAATTCAGTGGGCTTCTGCTGTTTTCAAATTTTCAACCGATTTATAATGAGCGATTGATTTGTCATGCTGGTGCTGTTTTTTCCGTAGAGAAGCTTGTTGAACATGTTTTCTTCACCAACAGCCTTGACCTGAGTTTGTACCCATCGTGATGCAAGATGACAATCAGTCTCTTTGTAAATACAAATCGAACTAACTTTAGAACAAAAATTACATCCTAACAAACCATTTGATATTTTTTTAACCGAGGAAAGTTGACTAAAATATTCAGGTTGCTCGGTTTTTCAACAACTTGGCATTTCGATTTGGGAGCCATATTCTACGCAACTACTTTTCTCATCTAACATGCTAGGATCTGAGACTGATTCTAATAAACGAAGACTTTCAACAAGCTTGCTTGTGGTTTCTTCACACTTTCCTGTTGTTGTTTCAGATTTCTTGAAGTTTTTAGTATTAGTATCATTAATAGAGGTTTTGGCTTGCTTGATTTTAAAATTAAAATTGCTAAGAAAAAGTTGATTGCTACGCTTCATTTCTGGAAATTATGGTTTTATATTTATACTAATAAAAATCAAATTGATTTTTTTAAAATAATTAAATAAATTTGGCAACAACTTTATTAAATTAAAACGCTAAACAAATTATTTTTTAATTACATAATTTAGTTAATAAATATTTTAATTATTTAAATATTAAAATATATTTAAAATTTTAATTAAATTTGCCGAAACGGACATTTTTTTCAATTAATTGATTTTTTTCAAATTAGTAATTAATTTTAGGCATATTTATTATTTTGAACTAATGTTTCGCACGAACCTGATCGAACCGGCTTCAAACCACCGCTTTATATAATCATTAATCGATTTAAGGATTCGTTCACCGGTTGTGTTGGTTGGTAAAGAGAGCACACATAACAAATCTTCATGAAAATCATCTTGATAAAAATATCTGACATAAACAAGCAACAATACCTTGTTTTCGGCATATGTAGATTCAGCAACCTGAAGTGCATACCATAGTGAATTGTTGATTCTTTCCAACAATTGTTCCTCAATGTCATTATAAATTTCTTCAATGCATCTAGATATTGTGCTAGCCGACAGTGATATATTTGAAATCTTGTCTCTAGTGCAAGGCAGAATCAATTCTTCTCCTATATTGAATGGCTTTCTAGCCTTTGCAATTCGATTAGCTACAAAAAATGATGTCTTTAATGCATTTTCATTTACTGAAATAATGGAATGAATATATTTCTTTTGTCTTCATTGTTCTGGTTTTATTCTCTGAAAAAATTCCAGTGATTTGTCTTTTAAACCAGGGTGCTTGGTACTCAAATGACGAAGCATTTTAGAAGGTTTCATTATATAATTAATAAGTATATCACCGCAAACAATACAAAGAGGGATGAGTGGGCGAGAATCTTTTATCTTTATAAAACCATACTTCAAATATGATTCATGATATTGTCTTGTAAATGTTTTGTTTTCTTTATCGTCGAGTTCTCGCCTTCTTTTTCCACTTTTTTTAAGTAGAGTTACTGGACTTTATTTTTAACATTTTTTTCGAATTCATCATACCTAATTGAAGCTGTATTAATACTGTAATCCGAATTAGAGCTATTAATTGGATGTTCTTGTATTTATATCTGTTGTAAACATTTACAGGTTTTTTCAAATGTGTTTGCACTGTTATTTGCTCTTCATTCGAAAGAACGCACTAATATCGAGGATCCAAATATATCGCGGACAAAAACCAACAATTTTCATTAAATAACATTGACTTATTTTCATAGCTTTGTACAGTTTCCTTGACATTGCTTGAGGGTAATATTTTGTGCAATAATTACACAGTCAGCGTCTCTCGTTGCAAACGACTGCTCACAAACAGAGATGGGAAAGATTTATTCAGTGTGGATGTGTCAGAATGCCCAGATGCATACCCGAGTAAACTAAAAATCGAAAAAGATTTAAAGTATTATGGATACCAAGAGTCGGATTTACGGAGAGCTCCAGTGATAGAATGTATTGTTAAACGTTTGTATTCTATTGTGACAAATGGAGTAACACATCACTCATAAAAATGCATGCTATACCCATAACAGTTGAGGTCCTCCCAGAAAATCTTTTATTTGCTTTTCAAACGTGGGAGTTAAAATTAAGCTCAAAAATTTGATTAAGAGCTAAAGTGAGCCATAGAATACGAGAAACAGTAGTTCCGAAAGGGTTACTGAAAGCAAATGGAGATTGTGAAGGAGAACCATACAAAATAAATGGTGAAATTGTTCAAAAAACAGTTGTATTGGAAAAATATTTAACTGAGTTGAGAGAGTTTGAAGGAGTTTTTGATGATGATACAGGCAAATTACAAACACACCCATTTTGTAATATGAGACAGACAAATTGTCAAACTGAAAATCAATCCTTGTCTATAATGTGGAAACAAATAAATGCAATTTAGTACATCTAAAAACCATGAATTTTAAACCGTTAATTGGAGAGCAGTTTAGAGAAAGACCTGATAGTTTTAATGCAAACTATAAATTTAATAATACAATTAAAACAACCCAAGTATGGAGGAGACAAACCAATACAGTTCCAATGTCAACGTTACTAGCAGACGGTATGCGATTCATAAAAAAGGATATTACTAGTAAATGTGGCCGAATGGTATATGCAACAAATTACAAAGGTGTTTATGTGTCAAGGAATATTGTTGAAGAAGCAAAGGCTAAAACTCGTAGAGACAATATAAAATTAACTCATTACTTTAACAAAAAAATTGATTATTTGTTTCATTTTAGTCAAAACATCATGGAAAATGTGTATCGAGAAATGATCTTAAATGACTGCAAGTTAAACAAAGAAATTCTCCGAAATCGCATGGCAATGGCAGTTACAAATCCAAATTTATGTGAGTATCAGAAAGTGGAGTGTTTGCGAGAATATTTAGGGAAGCATTATATAGTTACAAATGCAAGGAAGTCACTGTGAAAATTACTAAGTATGAAAAATGCACTAATGAATTACCCGTGAGTGTCGGCAGGAAAGTGCGATTTATGGAACCAATAATGCGAATATTACTGGATGAACAAAGTAAACCAAAGATTTTACAATGTAATCGATTACTAGCTCCGTTGTATTACTTAACTTCAGATTCATGGATAGCATTACCAGACTATCGTGGAGTCAAAACGTCAGAAAAATTGGAACTAACGAATTTAGAGTATCTGGTCAACTTTACATCGTTGAATAAAATGGCTCAAATGGGGCTTTATGCGAGTGAAAATATTGAAGAAGCTCAAAGAAATTTATTATTTCCATCTAAGAAGGAACGAGTTATCTTGGAAATGATTGACACGATATTACCGAATGTAGAAGCAAAAGTTTATTACGAATATTTTTTAACACAGGATCATTTCAAACGAGCTACCTATAAAACAATGGAAAAGATTTGGAGCAAACTTATGTTCTCTGGACAGGCGTGTGCCGGTTTTATTGGAATATATGTAATTGCAGTAACAATAAAGGTAATAGTATCACAGATATTGTCAGCCCATCGAATATATGTCATTTCCGGATTGTCATGGAAATTGATTATTGGGTGTATTCCTTTTGTGGCTAGATTGTTTATTACAAATCATCAATATAAAGAAATGGCAAAAGTGAAAGCACAGTTGAAAAATAATCAAAAATGCGAGGAATCTTTATGTCAGTCGGAAAACAAAAATAGTGCACATAATGACGATACCAACGGTGGCAGGCCCGAGCTAAGATGTTTTCGGAGAGGGATAGTAAAAAGTACAACAGAACCAGAGTTCAGGTTCTTGTTGGAACCAATGCCTAAATTGAGCGGAATCGATACTCTTACTAGGTGGTACAAATCGACCTTTGTGCCAACAGCAACGATATATCCAAGCAAAAAACTGTAAGAAATGAAATCAGTCGATAATATCACAGCTGAATTAAAAAAGATGAAACCAACGAGTGCTGAAATTGAAAGAAAGAAAATGCTTAGTCTTCCATGTTGTTATGCATTAATGACAATAGTGGTTGGGGGCAAACAACCTCGAACAACCATACAGTTCAATAAAAGGAAAATTGAAGCTTTGTTAGATTCAGGGTCAAGTCATACGATAGTGTCAGAAAGTTTCTTAACCCCACAGGAGAAAGCCAAGTTAAAGCCACGAGGTCATGTAATTAAATCAATGTCACGTAATGTGTTAAAAATTATAGGAAAATTAAAAGCCAAGTTATTCATTGGGAATCAGGAAATAACTCTTTGGGTATCAGTGATGAGAAAAAGTCCAGTAAAATGTCTTATTGGCATGGACATTATAGAGCAACTGCAAAAGATTTCTCTTCATTTGAAAACCGGAAATTTAATAAAATACCAGACAGGGGAAATTGTGCATAGAGCCAGAGAAGTCTTTCTAAATCAAACATTAGAAGTGCCACCAAATAGTGAAGTAATATAATGAATGAAATGAATACATCAGAGGAAGATAGTATTTTTGAACCAAACAAAAAGCTAATCGAAAAGTACGATGTACCTATGTGTGATGAAATATTAAAAGTCAAAAAGAAATCAGATAATCGGATAAATGGGTACGGAGCGCCAAAGAAACTTCTCACAAACCAAGGAACACATTTTCAAAGTGATATATTCAAGTCAATAACGGACTTATTTAGTATATTGAAACTAAGCACATCACCCTTTTCACCCACAAACAAATAGTCTAGCGGAGAGATTTAACGGTACATTAATTAATATGATAACATCATATGTAAACCGGAAGCTGAAGGACTGGGATTTGTTTATGAAACCTTGATTATTTGCGTATCACAATATATTAAGCGAAAGTACGGCTGAAACACCTTTTTATCTCATATATTTACGGCGGAACAATATGCCAATTGATCTTGAATTTCAGCCACCTATTTCTCAAAATATGGACTTAACTGATTATAAATTAATTATGCAAGAACGACTGCAATCAGCGTGGATCAAAGTTGGCCTTAAAATAAAACATCACAAAAAAGCTTATAAAGAATGCTATGATAAGCGCGAGCAAACACATTATATTAAAGTCGGAGATTTTGTGTATATAAATAAATCTGAGCCTACGAAAGGTTTATCAGTAAACTGCAGAGACCATTTAAAGGACCATATCTAGTATGGGGTACAACAGAGAAAATATTAAATTGCGTCAGCAAAACAACAAAAAAGCTGGAACGATTGTTGTTCATGTAAATAGGTGTAAAAAAGTACCAGCTGAAGATGTAGCACAATATCCGTTAAGATCGAAACTAAACAAAGATGAAGATGGGACAGTAATTAAACAAAATTTACGAAAAACCTAGCTTCTATAGTTACACCAATAAAGTTTAATTGATCTACAGTAATGACTATGAATGTTTTGTGTACGAATGCAAAGCGAATGCTTCCATCTTTTGCAATTAAAACCGTGCCATTGTTAGAGAAAATTAGTATATAAGTAGATGTTTATGTCACCGATAGACCATGTCACCGCTAGACCATAAAAAAAATAAAATAATAAATAAAATAAAAAAATTTAAAAAAATAAATTTACCATATTCAGTGGTATTTTGGTTCTGCATTATATTTTCCATTTTAAAAATGAAATAAAATGAATAACCAAGCTGTTTTAATCACTCATTAGCCATTCAGGTATCGACTAATCCCGCGATTTTATTTTGTATGTCAGTAAAAATATTTTTGTACTCTAGATTTCGCAAACCTAATATGACTATTTTCCCACTGGCAAACACGTTAACACACATTGGGTTATATTTGAAAAGCCTCAGTGCAGGAAATAATTCCGGCTCGAACATACAAAGGCATTTTGTTGACATGTTGTACAAATTGATAGATTGTCCCATATCCATGGTAACCGTAATTGACTGTATTTTAATATCCTTTATTCTATATTGTAATTTATTGACATCTAAAGATTTCTTGCATCCCATGATTCTGCATTTGCCGGATTTGAAAAATATTATAGGGTATTTCCCACTCCTATTAACAATTTGCATTGGCTTACCAGTCGGAAACGTCATTTTTGACACGTCGAAAATTCCTTTATAATTTATATTTGATAACATAATTAAACAATAATGAAATATTAAGCTATATATATATATATATATATATATATATATATATATATATATATATATATATATATATATATATATATGATTTTTTAGAAAGAGTTCATTTAATTATGTAATATAAACAAAAACCTATAATTATACCAATTAATAATGGAATTAAGAAATGATGCGGTATATCAAATCGTCGACCCAAGTGGTAGTGGTAAAACTATGTTTGTGTGTAAATTACTGAAATCTAATTTATTTAAAAAAAGCTATAGTTAATGTCCAAAACAATGACCATCATTGTTTTATATATAGTATATTAGCCCTTTTAAAACGTAATGTAGTTCGCACACATAGAAACAGAGTTTCTTCTTATGAGAATTATTTGGACGAATTGAATTTTAACAACATTGACTTTTTGTCTTATGAGACTCTGTAATATTCCCAAGTTCGAGAGAAAGAACAAGGACTTAAAACTTAATATTGAAAACCTAATAATTGTTTGAAAAATTATATTGATGGAAAAAATTATATTTATTTAAATTTGTGATATTGAAAAGTTATTGAAAAATTATATTTATGATAATTATTGAAAACCTAATAATTGTAATATTTATTGAAAACGTTATTGAAAAGTTATATTTAGCGATATTTAAAATATATATTTTATCAGGCCAATTATATCCAAAATATTGCATCGCTTCAACATGTCATTCGGTAAAATGTCATGGTGAAATGAAGCGACACTATGGCCATAAATTCTTTGGCATCAACTTTTTCATATGCCCCAAATGCGAAACTGCCCAAGATATAAAATATTTAGAGTTTTATAAGGGGCACTCTACCCACTTAAATCAATTTACTTTAAATAAAAAATCTCTTTCGAAAAATAAATAAACGAAATAATAATAATAATAATAACACCAATAATATTAACAATAATAATAATAACAATAATAATAATAATAATAATAATGAACGAAATAATACATCGAGACATAATAATAAACGACCTGCTGCAAATATTCAGTGTGTTCCATCTAAATTTAAAAGGGTTGACATTATCAGTTGCGATGATGATGATGATAATAATCAAATAGGGGGTTCAATTAATGTTGATAATGAACCTGAAATAAGGTTAGATTTAAATGGAACCCATAAAAGTATTAGATTCGATGTTGAACACGAAAATCAAATTCAAATCTCCCTAACAAATAAAATAAATAATAAATTAAAATCTGAAATAAACAAAATGGGTTTGGTTAAAATACGATTCACCATTGTTATACAATTTGAAAAAGATGGTGAAATTAAAGACAACTTTTTTAGTAATAAGGCAGAACTTTTTTCTGATAATTTTCTGCTTGACGGGATAACTAAAAAGTAATATTAAAATAGAAAATTTCACAAATTTAGGGAGTGGATGCTGGGTTGTTAAAATCAAAGAAATTGATTTTATATTAACTAAATATTATCCCTTAAATAGATTAGCTGGCCATAGTTATATCCCCACACCAAGATCTTTATCTGTCAAAAACGCTATAGTTAAAGTTCAAAACAATGACCATCATTGTTTTATATATAGTATATTAGCCCTTTTAAAACGTAATGTAGTTCGCACACATAGAAACAGAGTTACTTCTTACGAGAATTATTTGGACGAATTGGATTTTGACCCCATTATAAAAATATCCATGATGAATTAGATTTAAATTTATTAAATAATATGAATGATTTTAAAGGTTTTGGGGGAAGGGATGAAAAGTTTAATTATAGTAGATGATATGGGAAACCTAATAAATCCAAAGAAAATTTCAGAAATCTTTACAAAATGACGGTATTTATTTATTCAAATTATTTTTAAAGGACATAAAGCAAAAGATGTTGATAATAAAATAAAAATTGCCTGATTGAATTAATTCTAAATTTTGTTTTCCCATTTTTTTCAATAGAGTCTTGAGTTCATCATCATTATCATTATCATTAATTGATCGTAAATATTTTGTAAGTGCTTTAGATTTAAATTTATCTAATCCGGAACCAATAGTTTTAGATTTAATAAATTCAGTTTTTGCTTTGGCTTTTTCTTGATCTTTTTTTTGTGATTATTTTGCATTTTTCACAACTGTTGAAACTCCACCCGCCGCACTAGCAGCTGCAGTTATTCCACCGAAAATGAATGGTAATAATGCAGCTAAAGGAAGAATTCCTCCTTGTTTACTTTCTAAATCTTTTATTTGTTTGATTTTTTTCTTTTGTAATAAATACTTTTTTATCTTTATATTTAAATGCTTTGGGTTTATTTGAAAAAATAATAAATCTTAGTTTTAATTGAATTTTATTATCTCCATCCTCATCATCACTCATTTTTTATTTTAGAAAATGGTTATTGAATTTGATTTTGAAAATAAAAATAAAAATAAAATAATAGGAAATGGAATTTTTCTTTACCCAAAAGGCGGGAAAGTATATTATAATAGCGATTATTATGATAGTGATGATGAATATGGTGGCAAAGGAGGAAGCGGAGGAGGAGGAGAATTAATTGATGCCTTATTAAATAATAATGATGATAATGATGATGATAGGAATTTTTTCTAGAAACTAATAATACAAAACCAGAAATTTAAAAACTAGGTTTTTATAATTCTCTTTGGTACATTCTTCCTAGTATTTCTTCTTCTTTTAAATCATATATCTTGTATTTAATAGGTTTAGCATTATAAAATTTCTTTATTATAAATATTTCTTTACTCCAACTCTGTTTTATTCCTTTTTCAAACTTTGATTTCCATTTGAATATTGTTACTCATCATTATCATCAATAAATTCTTGGATTATTAAATTAGGATTATTACTTGCTTCCATTGAACTTGTTTTTATTCCTCGATGAATTTTATTATTATAAAAAGAAATTAAATTTTGTAAAATATCAATTCAAATACGATTTCCTCTTTCTATAAATTTTTTATACATTAATGATTTAAGTGTTCTATTGAATCGTTCTATAATAGGATTATCTGATGAACCTTTCATCTGGTTGATTGAATGTTGAATACATTTTTATTTCATTTTCATCTAAACACGCTTGGGATAATTTATTATAGAATTCTTTGCCATAATCAACATATAATTTATTTGGAATTCTATTTGGATTAGATTCAAACATTGAAAGAAAAGCTTCTTTAACCACTTGCGCTATATTGAAGTGCCAGGCACGCCTTGGTGATCTTTTTCAAAACCGCAAGTGACGTGTATACCACGTCGGTAGCATTTGTCGCAAAAAAACGACGTGTGTGCAACGTCGGCTGACAGACGTAACGTCATTATTCGAAATGCAATTATAAAGTTAGTTCACATCGCGTAGAGTTATCGATATAAGGAATATTCTGAATTAAATCATAGCGCAAGTGGTTAATTGTTTCAGCTTTATTTTTTATTGGAATACCCCAAGCATATCTAGTATATAAATCAATAATAGTTAAAATATATTAAATATTTTTTATTATTTATATATTCTTTATGTAATTCCTTCGCTAAAGTAGTTTTATTTTCTGGTATTTCTCCAACTCCACCGCCCCCTAAAACTATCTTAGCTTTCATTGCTTCTTTTGCAAAAGCTCTTGAAAACTTTTCTCCAAATGTTGGTGATGGGATTTTATATAAATCTTGAATTAAATCAATATCGGCTTTTTGTCGATTTCTTAGATTTTCATTACGGTATGCAATATCATGACATAAGGCAGCTTCATCAACACGATTTATTAGTTCTTCTCTTGGTTTGGGTTTATCATTGTCATCTAATCGTTTTTCTAAATTTGTTCCTGGCGGAATATCTCTCAAGTTTCCAAGAGAGCCGGACTATATCTTAAGGAATCATTAAAGTTGATTAGACTTTTCATCTCAACCAACATTTAGTCTCTGAACAATCTCCATATTCTCATCATAACGAATTTAGGAGACGTGCTGCGGATTGTCCATTTATTCTTTTTCGTTGTTACCATCGGGATCGGTAATTACCCGAGTTTCTTCATTAAATTTCTCTAATGAAGTGGTAGAAAAAGACTTTAGGAGTTTCCCGAAATTGGAAGGTTCTGCATTTACTAAATTAGTAAAATAATGAGATTTAATTTCTTGAAATAAATATTCTTTTAAAATTATTTTATTCAATTTTTGATAAATTCTTTTCTGTTCCTAAAGGTCTTAAATTTATCCAATTAAAATATCTTTTTATTTCTTCTTCATCTTCAAAACAAAAACTAGAAATTGGTAATGTATGATCTACATGCCACTAAGAACCTTGATTTTTCCATGTCATTTCATCATAAAACTGAAACTCAATTCATTGGATTTCGTTTCTTTCATTTTTTCAAGTAGTGTTATTATGACCCACATCAGTCACACACCAAAACTTTAATGAATTGGCTGCGATTATTATATGACCTTTGAAATGTACTTTCAACTTTGATCTTTGAAATCTGCTTTTAACTTTTAGGGATTTCAAAACCACCCAGTACCACCCAAAACGAGTCATGTCATATTCCCTACCCAAAACCCAAAGTGTGGGTGTGTATGGTGTATGTTACTATAAATAGAATATTTCCTTAGCAACGAATAAAAATTAACCGGTTTTTTCAATTCTATGTTTTCACGTCTAGATTGGGTTTTTCGGAAAAAAATATTTTGGGTGGTGTAGGGATATAAACAAATAACAAATTATCCCAAGCAATCTTAGCTAATTGTTGTTACCCTAATCATTCCAAGTGAGTAGTATTGTCTTAATGATCCCTAAAGATTTGGGACAATAATTGTATAATTATAGATAATTATTCTCAGTATAAAAAGAGAGCGCAAGTTAGACGAGTTGCCAGTTGGTCGAAGAAAGTTGAAAACGAGAATTTGATATTAAGAAACCAGAGAAGGTCAGAAACTGAACATTAGCAAATTTAAATCAATTATAATTAAATTAACGTGTCAGGTGAGGTGATATTCCATTGGGACATCTGCCTCCAAGTTGAAAATTGAATACTGATAAAAGAGTGCAAATATTGTGACAAATTGTAAATTTTGTGATCGAAATTAATAAACGTTTTCTGTGTTGGGTTTTGGTTATTTGATATAATAAAAGGAGCATGAGGAGTTAGAAAATTGACCGACTTGAAATAAAATACCCAACTATATTAAAATTTAAATTTTTTTTAAAAACAATACACAAAAATGATTTAACATAATCAAACTATTTAAAAACATTCAAAACACTCGTAGTCATAACACTTTATACATTAATCTTTGGATCCAATGACCTTATCAGCAATGTTTCAGATATCACGCGTTCCCAATAATTATTAAAACTTTTCACCAAAATTCTAAAATCAGACATTCCTTTTTCATTTTTACAGCCTTTATTGTGCTCAAACCCTTCAATCGACAATTCTCTAGAAGTTTAGTACAAAGAGGACGGGAAGTCTCTACAATGTATGTGGTATTACACTCATTACATGTAAATGGATAAACTAGATCAGAACACAATCCAACCGGAGTTTTTTGATTTATTAATAAACATATTACACGATTTAGAAACTATATTATACTCTAAATTTCCCATCTGTTTACTTATAATTTGTAAAACCTTTAGAGTACGGCAATACTATCACATATTAGGCTAAATTTTTTTTAACTATTTTTACTATTATTTAGAGCAACACTCAATTCACACTCATTTGTCAATTTACAATCAGACCTTCCCAAACATGGATCCTTAGGATTTTTAATCAATTTGTCAACAGTCTCTTTTATCATCAACTGGGAAAACTGTGAAAATGTCTGTAAATCGACATTCTTTTAATGTTATGTGAATTATTAGGTCAATAAAACTACGATAAAATGTCATAATTACTAACATTTTCTCAGCTTCACAATGTATTCAGAAATATTTTGTTAAACTTTCTTTGCTCAATGTTACAATATCTTGTCCACTAAGCCATTTATAATCGTAAAATAATTTTCGGGTTCCTCACTTGTATACCAAAACTGTTTGAAAATCTTCTGCCAATGATGTTTTCTTTATGAATGCTTTATGCAGCCATTTCTTATTGCTCTTGATGTTTACGTCGGTTCCTATATATAATATTTTTTAACTGATTATCGAAAAATAATACGACATTACGTATTGATTCGCTATTGGCATTTGCGATACTTTGATGATGAATTCATCTATATCAGTGTTTCTTAATGTGGGGCGCACGCTTCACAAGGGGGAAATTTGAAAAAAAGTATCTTAGATACCACACCTTCAAGCTAGAAAAGTGCTTCTCTTTCTATTGCTCATGCCACATGGGGGCAATTTTAAAAAAAGACATTATATAAAGTGCAGCAATAATAAATTTCTAGCGATTAGTAAATCCTTAAAACTTCATTTGTTAAAATAAATACCTATATATGTAACCAATTCCTTATTGTGCATGGCATACTTTTTATTTAATTACCAAAAACATCTTTATTTTTTTCTAAATAATTATTTGCAGGCATAAAGATTTTAAAAGTATTTTTGGGGACATAACAGAGAAAAGGTGGGAAACATTGTTATATTTCATCAACCCTATGACGGTCATTCAGAAAGAGTTTATTTTATGAAGAATCCCACAGATGTCGTATATTAAATTTAGTTTCATTCAAAAGATTCGTAAACAAAAATTTTATTTATTACTCATTATTGTTGACTAACCTTTACAGAAAACTTTTATGTTTTCACTTAACATTTTTTTCAAAGCATTATTATTTAAAAATAGTTTATTAGTTTATTTAAATTTTACTAAAAATTATCTTAGCAATTAATATATAAAAATTACATTTAAAAAATCACTTTTTGGAATTATCATAAATAAAGTTTGATTACATTTTAAAATTATTTATGCTTTTAAAAATATAGTTGTATATTTGTTTAAAACTACATCAACAAAACGTCCTCTGATAGCTTGTAACGAGTTTCTGTGTTTTACTAGATAAAGATTCGTCTATTTTGTTGCCTCGAAGCCAAGCATTGTAAACTTATTTGGTGTCGAATTCAGCAGGATGAGTGTATAGCATGGTTAACTTGACACTGTTGTACACTTACCTGGTGCGAAGAGAAATCTGAGCGCCTCCCACATAGTACTGATGAGAGCCATTAGCTCGAAACTATTCTACTATTGGGAATTGCACTGGACATCACGTTACGTTTCCTCTTATTATTATTATTATTATTATTATTATATTATTATTATTATTATTATTATTATTATTATTAACTTCAAAATACGGAAAGATATTTCTTTGTATAATCGGGTGAATATGTAAATGCTTTTGGACGCATTTATATAAACGCTAAAATCTCTAGTTTTTCTAACAGAAAGGGAGTAAAGTAAATTCTTCCTTAATTTTTCTTGCATAATAATGTTAATATTTAATAAGTTTGTTTAAATAAGTCTGATTTAGGAATATTATTTATAAAATGACAATAGAAAATATTGAATGCCCAATTTGTATGTTAAATATTACGTCATCGTTTGGTCAAGCAAGAAATTGTCGCCATAAATTCTGTGAAAGGTGCATACGGCAATGGATTGAGGTTTCAAACCGATGTCTAGAATGCAGATTCGTAATGGACGAAATTCTCATTTTTGATGAAACTGAAGAAAATTGTGTTGATAAACTAACTGTTTTTGAACCCGAACATATCCTTAAAACGAATCAAGACAAAAATAAGAACAAAGATGGTGATGACGACGTTAACGACGTTGAGTACAGTGATTATGATGAGATCGATGAATATGAAGATGAATACGATAATGAAGGATTCAATGAAGAAGACCCAACTGATGATGAACTAAGCGATGGAGCCGAATTTGGTGTTGAATTTGATGATGAAAACAGTAATGAAAACGGTGATGAAACCGGTAATGAAGACCGTGATGAAACCGGTAATGAAAACGGTGATAAAACTGGTAACGAAGACGGTGATTAGAATGTTAATGAAGATTTTATCGAAGAAGGTAATGAAAACGGTTTTAAAATTAGTGATAAAAATAAGCTATAAGAAGAAGCTGAATGTGGCTATGAAAGGTGATTTAAGGAATGAATAAAAATATGATTTAAAAGTCTAAAAATTAGTTATCATTATTTTATCATCTTTTTATCTTCTCGATTGAAATTTTCTATGCTCCTATAGTATAACGTCATATCTAAATTTTGGTTATGACACACACATGTATAATTATTATAGGTTAATTTTTTGATTTATTATTAAATGTTCATTTAGTTACAATCTAATGTCCCATGGTGTATTATGGTTTTTATGATGTGAAGTTACATTCCATTAAAGGCTTCAATAGAATGTAAAATAAAAAGTTCCGGAACGCATGGTCATAGTTGGGTTGTCGAATCTTATTATCTGAGAAATGCACTGCCAAAATCTTTCTTTTTTATAATCTATTGAGAAAATATCGGTTCCTGTATGTTTCAGCTAAGTTTTTGATTGGTTAATTTTTTCAAAAATAAACCAATTAAAACTTGAGCTGGTGTTTATTGGTGTTTAAAAAAATGATATATTCTTTATCCTAAAAATAGGCAAAGTTTTACCAGCAATAAAATCAAGTTTGAAATTTTGAAACTTCCCTTCATCTTCGCACGCGAGTTCAGGAACCTTACCGATTGAGAGGTGTGAGTAATAATGTTGAACATAGAAAAATGTGCAAAGGAACAACTGATTTTAAAGATTTTAAAATTTTATATAAAAACTTCAATAATAAGTGTGGGAAGAATTTATGTGAGGCTTGGGTGAATAAACTAAAATAAACGTTCAATCAGAAACAAATTTATTAAGATTATTTTAACTATTACATCATTATTGATTCCGTACATGACGTTTAACAAAGTTTATGATGGCACACTGAAGATGATAATAATTTCCTCGAAATATATTTCTTTTATTTGACTTTTTCGAGATTTTATTAATAATTAGCCATCATTTTTTCGATATTTAAAATTTATATTTTTGTAGTTTTCAATTTTATTCAAATTTTTTTACTAGTATCAGTTTATGAAAAAAATATAAAACAATGTTATAATATTTACTACAAAATTTGACTATGAATCAGATTTATTTAAGGTATTCACGAATTTTTGGCACAGCCGTTTTCAAGTAATTTCGATCATTACTTATTTTATTTAAAAATAAGAGGAGAAAAATTTATGTATTTTGTATTTTATATTGATTTTAGTGGTTAAATTTAATTTTAATAAAAATTTAATTTTTTTAAAATTATCCCCCAATTAAAAAAAAATTTCAAATAACATTAGTTGAATATTGATGGTTGGTTTGTGTTTTTTGATAAAAATGTTTCTGTGGCTTGTCTTTGTAATGTGTTTCTAAAATCGACTTGTAATATTTGTCATTTTGTTTCGGGTATTAGTGGCGCTGAATTGTGTACTTTTTCCCAGTGCTCCTGATAATTACTGGCTTTGCTTTTAATAAATTCATTGAGTCGTTTTTTGTCTAAGAATTTAAAATTACGCGGCCGAAATGAAAGTTTGACTAATAAAGTTGCTACAAATGATGTGCATTTATTTTTGTACAATACTTTAAATTATTTTTATTTTGCAATTGATATTCAACGTGATAGAATGTCGCGTGATGAAATGTCGACGTGATGAATTGTCACAAAACTGTATGTGATAATTTATTAAAAATAAGTAATCAAAATAGATTTCTTAAATCGTAATATGTGAACCAAGAACATCAAAGAAAAATGCAGCTGATCATCAACGATATCCATTTGAATTTAAGAATTTATAGTTTTTTGCATCGATAAATAATTTCCCTTCGATAAATAATTTATTGAAATTCAGTCGACTTCTCGGTTTTTGCTTCAGATCTGATTAAGTTAATATGATTTGTTTAAATAACTAATCTTTTTCATTCCTTATCAATCTCATTCATTCCTTAAGGTGCCCCCTCATTGATTTATATTATTATGTTTATATTCGTCTCATTAATAGCTATCCGTACAGAAGCATTTTTCCGACAATCTAACAACTTTTCAAAATTTTTATTTATTATATTATTTCAGAATTTATGCTTTTCGTTTATTTTCTATACTCCAGAATTTCCTGATCACCACTTTAGAGAAACCTCAGAAAGTCTATATTATCTACTCTCGAATTATAAGTTTTTTAATAATTATAACAAAAATAAATGCGTGAAAAATACAAATCTCTTAATCCTAAAATATTTGTTTATAGTAAAAACGTTTTAAAATTTCATAAAATTTAAGTAAATACCAATGTTAGATAATTTCCGCAATGTTTATTCATAAAATTAAATATGAAATATTTTGACCGAAAATCGGTCTTGGTCATTCATAACCAAAATTTAAAAAGACTTTCACTTTCTCCACTTCTTCTCTGATTGAGTAAAAGAAAATATTAATTCGAAATACTTCATATTTCATTTTATTAGAAAACATTGCGGAAATTGGACTTTGTTATTTATTTAAATGATTCCGCTATCGACAAAAAAAGATTATCAATTTCATGTCATAATTGTATTATTTTATACACATGTTGTAATAATATCGTTGAATGCTGGATCGACATAACCGCCACCGAGAAAACCACCGCGACAAAATAGAAAAATGGTGACATTGCTGCAATAGTTAAAGGATTGTCATGAATTTGAAGTCTATTGTATGAAACATATAAATCAACACGAAATTTCACATGTTTAAATTTTTTCATTTAAATATTTATTTCTTATATAATTTTATCTTTTTTGAATAAAATGAATTCTTTAACACCACATACTGAATCTCGAGGGGTTCCAAATTTTACAGTTGAACGAATAGCACAAATTCCATGCTTTGTTATTTCTTTTTCGAATAATTCTTGGTGTTTCTTTTCTAGTTCTTCAAATTCTTTATTATTAATTAAAAATCTTTCTCGTTCTTTTTACCCAAACCTTTACATGCTCTGTAATGACCTTTTAAACCAGAATTAAAAAATCTACTACCACAATTTTTACCGAATATTTAAGAAGGGTGTCACTTAATATCGAAAGTTAAATTGTATATATTTTTAATTGTTTTTAAAGAAAAATATTGTCTGTATTATTTTATCGCATAATTACACATTTTTTTATTACGTACATTTTTTTGTATATTGTAGTTTTTCAAATACAATTTTGGTTGAAAACCTATTTTTTTAATTTTCTATAATATAACTATTTTGTATATCTCAATGAATATTCTCCTCTTCAATGAATAATTTCTCACTTTAATGAATATTTTTCCTCTTCAATGAATATTTTCCTCTTCGATGTATATTATCTTCATGCAAAGTATATTACCCTTGTAAGGTTTTAATATATCAATTGATATTTCATCTATATCTTTAGCTATCCAACGTTTTCCAGTAATTTCAACGATTTTAGTCACTTGATGTACTCTCTCACCAATATTACGTCTTCACTGAAAATTTTCTTTATAGAATATAATCTCTACTAATTAAAATTCCATTTGTTGACTTGTCATTTTCAATGAAAATTTAATAAATTTAATTACACACTTCAATAGATTAGGTTGTACTCGACAAAAATAAAATATTTTTAGGCTATGTAAATCAATTAAAGATTTTAGGGAAATTTTATGATATTTAATAATATCTAATTTATTTGAGTAAATTTTAATCATCTTTGTGAATTTTATGGTTTTCTGTTGAATTTTAATGGATTTGGGGATTATTATGTTTTTGTAGTAAATATTGATGAAATTAGGGTAAATCTACAATTTTAGAAGCACTTAGTTTCTCGATAATTTATTAGATTTAACTTGATTTTAGGATTATTTTAAATAGAAGTTTATTTTAGGAACAAAATGTTTATGAAACATATTTTAGATAATTATTTACCAATTAGAATCCAATTTGACTGATAGATTTTGAATAGTAAATGATTTTTTAATTATAATTTTATGTTCTATTTAAAAAGTTTATTAAACCAGTTGATTTTTAAAAATATTTTAGTGAAACCTAAAATTTTAGTTGATTTTACAGTAAAAAAAAGGGTATTCAATTAATTACTTTCATTTTCCATTTTATTGATTTCGTGGATATCAATCACAAAAGTAGTATAATTTAGAGATTTTTAAGAGGATGCTCAGTATGGTTATCATATGAAAATCGTTGAATTATATCTATGGGTTAACTGGTAATTTTTATTGAATTTATACTTGATTTACTGATTAATCTTAATTATTTGAGCAACATGATATATATTTTATGATTTTATAATAATTTAGTGAAATTTAATTTATGTGGGAAACATTAAATTTAATTCGATTTGTCGTTTTTGATGAATTTTTTATTTGATAGAATTTATGACCAGAATCAAATTGTGGTGATTTTCGACGGAAAATGTTGGGTATCGATAACAATTATGTAATACTTTAAAGAAAATTTATTTTTATTGGTAAAATTATTTTAAGGGAATTTGATTGGTTAAATACATGTAGTAAATATGATCCAAATGATGGATTTTTAAGGATCTTATTCGGTTAAATATAAATTTCTAAAGAAATTTTTACAAAAAATTGTATATTGTTGGTGTATTGGGGTAAAATGTCATTTCAAGGGAAATGATTGGTTAAGAGGAAATCTTATGATATTTTAGGGGTAAATAATCAATTAATAACAAATTTGTTGTCATTTTTAAAGGGGTTGAGTTGATTGAATATCTATGTTGAAAGGGTAAATATTTTCTAAATGGAGAATATAGAGGAGGAATTTATGATATTTTAGGGGCTTTGTTCAGATAGATATCAATGTGTGTAAATCTTTTGAGAGAGTGGAAATATTGTCATTTAAAGAGAAATGATTGGTTAAGAAGAGAATTTATGATCTTTTAAGGGGAAATAATTGGTCACGAGATGGATTTTATTTTAAGGGATTTGAAAAAATTTATTCGGTTGAATATCGTTATAAATCAGTGTTTTTATGAAAATAATGAATATAGCGGGGACAATTGTCATTTAAAGAGAATGATTGGTTGAGAGTAAATTTTACTATATTTTAAGGTAATTTGATTGGTCAAGAGAGGAAGTTTATTTTAAGGGGAGTTCAAGAAATTTTTTCGGTTGAATATCGATATGTCGGTGATTTTTTATGAAAATAATGAATATAACTGGGATTATAGTCATTTAAAGAGAAATGATTGGTTGAGAAGAGAATTTATGATCTTTTAAGGGGAAATAATTGGTCATGAGATGGATTTTATTTTAAATGGATTTCAAGAAATTTATTCGGTTGAATATCGATATGTCGGTGATTTTTTATGAAAATAATGAATATAGCTTGAATTATTGTCAGTTAAAGAGAAATGATTGGTTGAGAGTACATTTTATTTTATTTTAGGGAGAAATGATTGGTTAAGAAGAGAATTTATGATTTTTTAAGAGGAAATTATCGAATAAGAACAGGTTTGTTGCTATTTTTAAGAGGTTGTGTCAGTTGAATTTTGTTATTTTAAAGGGAAATGATTGGTCGAGAGATGAATTTTATTTTAAAGGGATTTCTAAAAATTTATTCGGTTCAATAACGAAATAAATCGGTGATTTTTATCCAAAAAAAATGAATATAGCTGGATTATTGACATTTAAAGAGAAATGATTGGTTGAGAGTAAGGGTTATCAAAATATATCAGTAAGATTTTGGTTAATTTTAATGATATTATTGGAATCTGAATAAAATATACTATACGTATTCGGTTCTAAGAAAATGTTTGATTAGTGTAATTATTTGTATTCAAGTATTTATTTGATTTTATTATTTGTAATTTAATTAAAAATGACTAGTATTTTAAAAATTTATGATACCCATTACTTATGTTGTTATTGACAAATTTCTGAATCATTTAAATATATATGATTATTTCTACGAATGAAGAGAAATTGTACAATTAATTTTCATTCAACAAGTATCTAGAACAATTACCTAACAATCTTAAAATTTTAAAAAATCTAACAAATTTTTTCAATAATTTTACAAATTACTTAATTTAATTAATTTTTTTTTAATTGATAATTACTATTTTCTTTACAATTTGCTACTATGTTGACACTTTTTTTAAATTTTTATTCAAAGTACTAACAAATTTTATTAAAGATCTATCAAAACTTGAAAAAAATTATAAAACTTTAGTAACTTTAATAAGTATTACTCAATAACTACTATTTTCTTACCAATTTGCTGAAGGTCTTATTTTAAAATTTCTTCAAAGTACTAACATTATTTACAAATTAAGCAGTTTTATTTAAAATTTAACAACTTAAAATATTTCTCACAACTTTAATCAAATTCTAATCACATGATAATCATAATTTAAGTATAAGTCTTATTTTTACAAAAACAAGTATTTTACAATAATTAAACATACATATTTGTATTTTTAGTAGATTTTATCGGTATCTATAAGTACCTGTTCCGTGTAGTTTTTAAGCTTTGTTAGAAATTCTACTTATTTAGTGGTTTATCGATAATCATTTAATTTCTAGTAATGTGGTAGATATTTTTTTTATATCAGTTTTATTCAAACCTTTAGCATCTTTGAGTTAATAATTTTAAGAGTTGAATCATTTTCAATAAAAATATGAAAATTTATTCCATGTACAATGAAAGTAATATATGTTTTGAGAAATTATTTTAAGAATATTTTTCTAATCAAGTTTCTTTTCACTAGCAATTAGATTAACCATTACTCGTACTTACTAATTAATTTATCATTCAGTAAACAATAAGAGTTGGGGGTGAATAGAAAATCATATAAAAATAAATTTAAGTAATTATTTGATGAGTTAGCAATTAATTTATTTAGGGACGTGTGAAAATTAAATGAAAAGGTTGACATTAATCTTTGAAAATAACTTTAAGTAATTATTCATTGTTGGACGCAATTAAAATTATTACAGAAATAGTAGAAATATTTTAGTCTTTTAACTAAGTTTTACAAAATGTCAATAAATCACATAAAGACTTGTAAAGCAATAAATTTTATTAAGAGAAAATACAACAATTGATTGGGCTTCAATGATTAATAATTTCTTGATAGCAATCAAGTAACTAAGCAACCAAACAATTTGGACACATCATTGATCGATAAAAGAGTGGAGAAGTTAATAAAATTTGTAATTGAAATTGTATTTCTTTTGATTGTTCAAATTTTTATGTGCTTTTATTTAAAGATTTCTTGGTCAGTAAACAATTTTTGATATTGATTTGTTTAGTAACTAGTTATTGATAACATATTGTGAGTGTGTGAATAACCAAGTATTTTAAGAGGAAATGATTGAGAGAAAATTTTATTTTTTAAATGGGTTAAGTTGGTTGAATATCGGTGTTCAAAGAGTAAATATTATTTAAATATGTCATTTTAATGAATAAGTAAATTATTCAATGCCTAGTATGTATAGAGAGTTGTACAGTACTCAGTTATTTGTACACAGTACCTAGTGATTGTTGTTCAGTTATTAATGAATTATTCACTGTGTATGGGTTATCAGTGTTCAGAAGTTGATACCAAGTAAATATAACAATGGATTTGGTTTCAATGAATTTGATTAATTATCGACTGATAACGACAAGGTAACTAAGCAACCAAAAATTTTACCAATTTGGACACATCAATGATCGATAAAATAGTGAAAAAGTTAATAAAATTTCAACTTGTATTTCCTTTTGTTAACCTTATATGTGATTTATTTCAAAATTAGTTGGTCAGTAACCCATCATTAATATTTATTGGTTCAGTAATTAGTTTTTGATATTGATTTGTTCAGTAACTAGTTATTGATAACATATTGTGAGTGTGTGAATAACCAAGTATTCTAAAGGGAAATGATTGAGAGAAAATTTTATTTTTTAAGTGAGTTGAGTTGATTCAGTATATGTGTTGAAAGAGTAAATATTATTTAAATATGTCATTTTAATGAATAAGTAAATTATTCAATGCCTAATATGTATAAAGAGAGCTGTACAGTACTCAGTGATTTGTACACAGTACCTAGTGATTGTTGTTCAGTTATTAATGAATTATTCACTGTGTATGGGTTATCAGTGTTCAGAAGTTGATACCAAGTAAGTTAACTTTTTATGTTTTCTGAAAGTATTATTATTATTATTATAAATTATTATTATTATTATTATTATTATTATTATTATTATTATTATTATTTTATTAATATTATTATTTATTATTATTATTTTATTATTTTTTTTATTAATGATGGGTTGCTGCAGAGTGGAGGAGATAGGTTGCTCTTGCGAATGCCTACTACCTACCTTAGGCAATACATGTAACACTGAAACTCAAAAATTTAATTTAATAAAATTCTTTGAAAAAAGTTTTTGAAAAATTTCTTTGAAAATTTGATCGTTATCAACATGTATAAAAAAGTAATAGTAAAAATTATACTAAAAATTTGATTGTAAGATTACATAAAAAAATTTTTCAATTAAAAACATGTATAAAATTTCATTGTAAAATTATCCTAAAAATTTCATCTTTAAAAATTATATATAAAAAATTCATCGATTAAATTATACTAAAAATTCTATTTAAAAATCATGTATAAAAATTTTTTTTTTTTTTTTATAAAATTCCATTGTAAAATTATGTTAAAAATTTTATCATTTAAAAATATGTATAAAAATTGATCGATAAAACTATACTAAAAATTTTATTTAATAAATTTTATCATGCAATATTGTCGACTCTTTAACTTTAAAAATTCTTACCTTATGTAATTTGCCTACTATAACTGCTTTTAAAATTTTCAGCTTTAAAAATTACTCTTATGTAACTTAACTGTTGACTCTCTATTTAATTTTTAAAAATTCTTACCTAACTTACCATACTTTACTCTAGGCACCTTAGATTTACTTAAATTTATTCTAACGTACTTTAAATTACTCTGATGTACCTTAATTTACTTTATGAACCATAATTTACTTAAATGTACCCCAATGTACTTAAATTGACTTTCTACCCTTTAATTTACTTTAATTTACCTTAATGTACTCTAATGTATCTTAATTTACTAGAGGAACCTTAATTTACTCTAATATACTTAAATGTATTCTAATGTACTTTAATTTACTGTAATTTATCTAAATTTACTTTAATATACTGTAATGTATCTTAATTTACTTTAGACCCTTTAATTTACCTTAATTTACTTTAATATACTCTAATGTATTCTAATGTACTTTAATTTATCTTAATTTACTTTAGGTATTTTAAATTATTTTTATCTAGAGCCTAAATTTGCCTATGAAAATTGTGTGAACAAATATTTCAAGTGTTCTTTTAACAAGCCTATAAAATATCCCTGTCAATTTTTTTATCAGTAGGCGTTTCAAGCCATTTTTATTTTATGCCTATATTTACCTATAGAAAGTATTGAGACCAAATATTGCATTACTTTTTATTACGAATTAAAAATACCCCTGACTATAGTGTGTTCATCTTAGGCGATTTAAGCCAATTTTAATTTTATGCTTTTTTTATCGTTAGGCGATTCAAGCCAATTTATTTTAGTCTTTTTCAAAAATACCCCTTGACTATAGTGTGATTAAAAAAAATTTTGTGAATGAAAATACCCTCTCTGACCATCTTAGGCGATTTGAGCCAATTTTAATTTTATGCTTTTTTTATCGTTAGGCGATTCAAGCCAATTTATTTTAGTCTTTTTCAAAAATACACCCTGACTATAGTGTGATTAAAAAACAAATTTATTCAAAAAAATATTTCAATTTTATTTCAAAAATTCGCCAAAATTTGAATTTAAAAAAAATGTTTCAAAAATTTGAATTAAAAAAAAAATCGCGCTAAAAACAAAAAAAATTAATTAAAATACACACAAAATTAATTAAGTTGATTACATCAATATGTAATCAAGATAATCCGAAAATAATCTGTAAATAAACCCTCCCCTCCCCCTATTTTATTATGCAATTTTTTGTATTCCAGAGTGCCCTTAACTACCTACTTATTTAAATCTAAATTATGTTTATCCGGTAATGAATTCTTGGTACCCATTAAGAAGTTAATGATGAAATTGCGCTTATTGCAGATAATACTATTGGAATTAATGCCCCCAAAAATCCACCATTTTGTTTATATATTATTTTTCGCATAAGACGACGATTCTTAGTGTTTACTAAAGATAAAAGTGATCTTTTATGTTTTTGTAATACAAGTTTTTTAACTTTAGTAATGTTTACATTACCACGAACTACATTAACAATAACTTCAACTAGATCATCTTTAACAAATGAAGGAAAATTCTGTAAAATATTCATTCTTTTATTATTAGGAGCCTTCATCAAGGCATTAAAGTATGGTAGACTACGTTCAACTTTCATATTAAATACATTTTTCATCTAATTGTTTTGTTTATATTTTAATCCAATTTTTATCTTTAACAATCTTCTTACTCGTTTTTATTATTTTACGTTTAGTAACCATTTTCTTTGTAACTTTTTTCTTTGTGGATTTTTCACGTTGAACAATAACTTTTTTAAACGTCATTTCAAGTAATTATTTTAAGATTTCAATTTTGTTTATAAATCGTAACACCTTTCTCATTGGAAATGTCAGTTCTAATACGTAATTCATCAGCACATTGTTGTGTAAAGTCAAAGAACAAATATCCGTGGGGAACCTTTGTTGCATCTTGAAACGAATCAATTAAAAATTTTCTATCATTGAATTTTAATTTGAACAAGTTCGATTGTAATAAATTGCATACAAATAAAGTCTTTCCACAACCACTTGGTCCAACTACTTGATATACAGCATCATTTCGTAATTCCATTTCATATTTAATTATTTATTTAATTGTTTATGTTTGTTTTAATTTTTAGAATTACTTGAATTGAAATTATTTGAAAATGTTGAGTAACATAAATTATAAAGGAAGATATTCAATACTTGATATGAAATTCCCATTTGGAAAACCACAACAAGTTGTAGATCGATCTGGTAAGTATCCGATAATATTTTTCAGATCGGGGAAATGTCGGGTAATGGGATGTAAGCATCCTCTAAAAAATGGGGATTTGAAATATAATATATATGATTTACGAATTCAATCAATCACTGTAACAATAGATATTGGAAAATTTATAAATCTATATGAATTACAAAGAAAGGTGAATTGTATATTTGAACCGGAAATATTTCCAGCATTACGTCTTCAAAAATATAATCCATCATGTGTCAATATATTTTCAAGTGGAAAAGTAGTAATACTCGGAATAAAATCCTTGGATTATAATGATTATGTGTAAAATATTAAATCAGAAATAACTATGTTAATAAATTAATAAATATTTTGTTTGAATTTGTTTATTTATTAAGTATTAAAAAATGTCAAAAGGTAAATCATGTATATTTAAATATGTATTTTATTTTATTATTTAGTTTATCTCTTTAAAGTAATTTTAAAGAAAATCCAGGAACTTTATCCAAGAATTAAAAATACGTTGGATTATTGCGCACCAGAGTTTGTCGCAACAAAAATTTACCATTTTACAGGAATTAACATTGAAGAAATTCTCGAGATTCACTATGACAACGTTCAGAGATCTGGTGACCGATGTGTTGCAAATTGCATTGTTTGTAAAGATAGTATGAGAGTAACATGTTCAAATGGATGTCTATGTTGCCACGATTTCAAACGTGACCAAACAATTCATATATTGTTGGCCGAAATGCGTAAAACATATTACTCTGATATTTTTGATTTGAAATAAAAATTATTCTTTATTTTTTATTTAATCTTATCAATAAAAATATTTGTATGGATTAAAATTTATTTTTTTTTTACAATGAAAAATTATTGTTAGACTTACAATTAAATTTTAAAAAATATGTTAATAATAAATTAATAATAATAATAATAATAATATAAAATAAATAATTAAATGAAAATAAAAAATAATTATTTAATTCACTTCATTAAAACAAACAATTAAATTTAATAATAATTAAAATATAAATAAATAATATTATTGACTTAAACAAATAATTAAATTTAATATTAATATAATTAAAATATAAATAAAATAATATTATTTACTTAAACAAACAATTAAAGTAAAATATAATTAAAATATAAATAAATATTATTTACTTAAACAAATAATTAAAGTAAATAAAAAATAAAACATTCATGATTTGTAGTCGACAGGCGATTTGAGCTAATTTTATTTTTATGGGATTTTAAGTATGAAAAAATACTTAGGCTTTTTATTTGATATTTTTATGTTCTTTAATCAAGTTTGAACCAATTTTATTAAAAAATACTACTCAGCACGACCAATCATAGGCGATTTAAGACAATTTTTATTTTTAGGCTTTTAAATCGATAAAAAATACTTAATCTTTTTTATCATGAATTAAAAATTTTTTAAAAATTTTAAATTTAAACATTTAAACAAAAAATTTTTAAAAAAAAAATTTCATTCATTAAAACAAATTATTAAAAAAAATTAACACCCACCCTCCCCCATAAAAAAATTTTTAGGGGGGGTCTCGGGATTTTTTCAAGCCAAATATCCACGGGGCATAGTCCTCATATCCATCTACTGTACCAATGTAGTTTTTAAAAATAGGAAACTGTTTGAATCTTACAGCTCGATTCACATGAGTAACCTTAACACCAAGAGACAAGTATAATTTTAGTAAACGCCAATGAATCACAAAATTCTTTTTTGAGTAATGAGTCAATAACAATTTTTCAACCTTAGATCCATCAGGTTTCATTTTCTCAGCAGCAATAGGAAAGTCGTCTAAGTTATCGTGAAGATCAGAAGGAATTTCAAGATTTACTTCAAGAGTATACCCATATGACAAAGATTCAAGATTTAAAGAAAAACAATCTGACAATATTGAGTCAAAACCATTAAGTATCCAACTAAATTTGCCACAAGGTAAAGGTTAACTTAAAGCCCAACCGTATAAATTATTAATATCTATATAAAGCAACTCAGTGGTTTCGTCAGTTTTTACAAAGTGTTTATTAACAAAAGTAAGACCTCCACGAATACCACCCTCATAAAAATTATAAATTTCCATGTCTTGCAATAGTTCAATGGGTTTATCTAAAGTTATTAACGCCGAACTCCAAGACATTCCAGGAATACCAAAATAATTTAAAGGCTCTAAACTATTATGAGCTATAGATTTCGCCCGAAATTGTTGGAAAAAGTCAGCTAAAAGAAAGCAATCGAGTTTCAAGTATATCATCATATAGTCAAGTAAATTTACACATTTAGTTTCAGTCCAAATTAATTGAGCTTTCTTATATTCAACTTCACTCACTCCTTCCCAGATTGGAGGCAGTTCATAAGTATTTTTTAAGGACCTCTAAACTAGTGGCAACGTTGTACGGAAAAATACCTTTTTCATTAACAATGGTACCATTAAAAACAGATTTTTTTAATTGTAAACTAGTCAAAGTTTTCACAGCCCTAGCTAATGAGTCATTAACAAACTAGTATGATTCGATAAAACGTATTCTAAGCTTACCAACATATACCATAAGGGATAAGAATTTTTCACTGCTAATTGGAATACATGATAAGTTCCAATTGGGAAATTGATTTATTCCATACTTAAGGATATGATGTAAGTCATACCAACGTAAATTATGAAACACTACAAGTAATAATTCTTTGATGCTCCTATTAACATTACAACTTTTACATGCTGGACCAATTTATTTTCCTGTAAAATGGTCATGGTCTCTAACCTTATCTACTTTGTTCTTATTACACAAAAAACAATATTCACAATTATCAAATGAATATTCTTCGTCAAAAGTAAGTGGTAACATTAGCTTTTTCCCATTTTCTTTATAATATGGTAGCACAATGTTTGTTCATATATCTGAAACCTTCTTCAAAAATTCATAAACGCAGTTTTGACCAATGAAATGATGGTAACTTGTCATACCAGTGAAGTTGTTGATTAATAAGAGTTCAGCAGAAATTGGCAAATGTAATTGAAAATAAATGTCATCTTTTGGTAAAATAGATTCAAAATCTGCATAGATAACGAAAGGAGGTGTTATCGTTTTTGACCAGTTTTTGAACTCCAAATATTTATCTTTATCTTTTGATAATGTATATAGCGTAGTACCCAACTGATTATTCTTACATAACAGTTGGTGTTTTTCAAAGGATTTTGGCTTGCGAAATCCATTTAAACAATTTTCACACCATTTGCAACAAATTCGAACATTACATACATTGTTTTTATGACAATTCATCAAGGATTGTAAATTAGTTACTGCTGTATAATGATATTTTTCACCCTCCTTTATCAATAATAAATAAATTGGATCCATTCCAGTTACTTTTGTTCGGTGAATTATATTTAAATATGGATGCTTCATTATAAGTTCTTCTCTATCCTCAAAATTTTCGTTATTATCAATCATTACATTAATTGCTAAACCAGGATTTTTCTTCTCAAAAGTTGGAATATCACACAGTTTCATTGGCATATCGTTAGGATGGTATACCAAGTCATTCATATACGGTAAATACTTTCTTGGTCTATCTCTATCTTTCTTGATTTTATCAGATTTCAATACAGCCAAAGCACTATATATAAAACATAAATTATTGGTATTTTGTACGTTAACTATTGCCTTTTTGCCTAATAGAGCTTTAGGTGTTGGAATATAACTATGTCCAGATAACCTAGATATATTAGAAACTTTGGTTACCTTGAAATTTACTTCTATTATTCGGTTTATTTTCCAACTAATTCCTAATTCTGTTCGTTCAACAATCTTTTCATTTATTTTCTTTATACTCTCATCAAGAAAAGTTGTAATCACTGAAGCAGCTCGATTTGATATACTAACTACTTTGAGTTCCCCATCTTTTTCAAATTCTACTTGGACTCCAAATTGAACATTTGAATGTTTCATTTCATTTAATGTAATTTTTAATTTTTCCAAAAGAGAAGATGGAAGAACAATTTCCTTAAAATTATATCTTCCTATGTTTACTTTTATAATTCGATGTGAGCGTAGTAAATCATATTCAAGTTCTGGTTCAACAATAATGTCACTTAACCCTAGTCCAATTTGTAAATCATCTTTAATAAATATTTTTTCAAGTATTTCAGATTTTATTGTGCTTTTTCCTTTCAAACTGTGTTTAAACAATGATTTTTTATCCGTATAAAATTGAGTCAAGTGATTTTATGGTCATTATAAAATTTAAGGTACGGGTCAGAGGTTTGGGTCTGGCATACAGGACATATATAATAATTATTCACTTGATAATATCGATTCATTTTATTGTGACAGTTTTTATCATGGCTTGTAGATTGACAATACTTGGGATAAAGATTACCTGAAACATGAAAAAAGTTAAATAATTCTGATTGTAATAACTAAAAATTCACATTTAACATTCATAGTAGAGATTTTTTCAAGTTCGTCATAATTTGTTTCATAAAATATTCTATCATCTATGTTTTAAAAATAATTAATAATTTAAATAAAAGTAAATAAATTACCATTTTTATATTCATTTCTTTCATTACTCGATCTTGAATATTAAAAGTATCTAGCAGTTAATAATTTAAAAATCATTAAAAATTATTAAAGATTACTTGTATCATATTTATCAATATGCAAAGTGTCTTGAATAACATGTAACTAAGATATTTGAAAACTAAAATTTTAAAATCAAATTTAATAACATAGGTTGCTATAGTTACGCGGAAAAGATTCATATCAATAAAATATGATTGTCACATCATAAAAGTTATTATTATTATTATTATTATTATTATTTTTTAATAAATTAGTTTGAGTATATAACAAAATGAAAAATATAATTTTTGTCTATTAATTTTGTGTAAACAAATTTATAATTTATATTTAATTAAGTATTATATTAATAATTTGTGTCACCACTAAAAATTAATTGATAAAATAAATTGAAATTTTCGTTGAAAAATAATAATAATTAAGCATTGTGTCCACGCTGTTCCTAACCTAGAGATTGACCTCTGTCCACTCAGTTACTACCTAGTAATTGACCCTTGTCCACTGACCTCATGATTACATCGCCGGTCACGCACTTATTACATAATACCTGTGACGTGCCCACTGGTCAGTAACTTATTACATAAGCTTATTATGTCACGTGACCACTGGTCATAACCCGGAGACACACTTATTACCTAACCCTTTTACATGTCCACTGGTCAGTCATGGAGACACACTTATTAACTAATCCTTATTATGTCACGTGGACCAACACACATATTACCTAACCGTTATTATGTCACGTAGTTGTGGACCAACACACCTACCTTCTAGAACCTTCCCTTCTTAAACCGTTCACACACATATCAAAATCACTCACTAGTACTATTTACAATTTTATTAATACAACAAGTTCTTGATTCATATGAATTGAAATGATTCTGCTTGGAATCAGCGAATCGATGAGGTGGAACGATCGAGATAAAATTTTTGGTTTATTATCATTTAATTTTGAGAAAAGATTTTTCTCAATAAAGTTCCACTTCTCGAAATTTCTCTGGCTTTACTGATTTTCATCGGTTATCTGACCCGGCTTTGCGCTATAAGTCATATTCGAGGGTTTGATATAAGGAGTATGGTTAACAGATATTTGAAATAAAATCCATAATTGCTTTAGAGGAGACAATTTAGGATTTGAGAAGATCCATCAATCTTTTACAACTCGATTGCTGAAAATCGAAATGTTTCTCCAGCGGATCTAATTGGTTCGAAAGAGCATCATTCGAAATAGTTTGGTTTTTCATTTTATTTTAAATATAATATTTTTAAAACAAAATTAATATTTTCTATTGTTTTATTTTGAATTTTATTATAAAAATAATTTTTAATGAAATTAAAAATCAATTTATTGGTTTTTTAGAACGCCAGTGACATGATAATGCCATTTTCTTGAAGAATTTGCGATGTTACTCATTGTGCATGCTTTTAACAGACCAGCAACTTTTTCAAAAGGAACTCCCATCTTACCAAGTATATCATAAGATGCTGGTGGAACAGATCCCATATAACCAATTATACAAGTAAAGATTTCAACAGTAAAGCTAGGTTTGGCAGCCTGTATTTGTTTTTTTAAAGAATCATATTTTGCCAAATTTTCCTTATTCACAGTTTCAAACGTGACCAAAGAAATCAAAAGGACATTTAATATCAACCATAAGAATTGTCTTTTCTCATTATTAGTTATAATCAAATCGACTCGTTCTTTAGAGTTTGATACCAAGGAGCAAGTGTGGTCCACAACAACAATAAGTAAAGGACTTTTCAAATGATGTACTATTTGTTGAAGGCAATTGTTGTGACGATTAAGTGCAAAAGTAAGATGAACCTTGCAATTTTGCAAAACATGTGGCAACGTTTCATCTTGGTTATGGCAACGCCTGCACAATTTATTCTTACCTTTTATATAGGGTTTTGCAAAATTAGCCAATGTGTTTGTTCGGGCACGATGAATAAATTTCCAATGATCCTCTCGTAATTCTCCTTTAAATATTGCTCTATTAATATTAGGGGACAGATAAAATGTTGATGAATTACTAATGTTACTGTTTTTCCATTTAGTAAAATATGAATCATAAAGAGTAAGATGAAGAACTTTCGAAACCAAACGACGATCGAACTCAGTCAATATTATTGTTCCTTTCAAAGCTGTCGTCAGGCGAAGAATTGGCTTATCATCTAACACTTCAAAGGATATTGTAATATTATGCGTTTTTTCAAAAAGCTAAATCGCTGTTCTAGTCGAAAGAAACGAGTTATTTCCCAGAGTGCTTTTGAATAATATCAGCTTTATTAATCCAATTGAAACTGTCTTGGAGCGATGGGTTATTATTCCCAAGCCTAGGTCCAGTGACAAATTTTAAAGAATCTGTATTAATACGTTTTGTAAATTCACAATTAGCAGTAAAAGGTCTAAATAAGTGGCTTATAATTTGCGTGTGATATTCTTCCAAAAGATCAGTGCAAGATGCGCCTCCATTTTCAATCGAGTTATAAAAGTAACTGATTTCAGAATTGTTAGGTAAACTCATCATTTTTCTCAAATGACTACGAAGTTTTGTAGTATTATTATAAACCTTTGCAGAAAGAGCACTAATTTTAATTTCTCTCATTCTAAATGAGAAGGTTAGGCGAGAGTGAAGGAAGGTCTTATAAGCTTTCAACTTTTGCCAACCGCACAAATCGGAATCCGCTAGCTTTTTTGCATCACTGACAACCTAATTCAAGATTTCATAAGGACTTTGGTTAGGTTCCTCACCTATTGGAACTCCAAGATATTGATAAAATTCTTTACTCAATAATTTCTTTATTTTTATATTATTAATTGAAATTTCACTAATCGTGTCGACATTTGGCAGTTAAAGATATGCACACTTTTCAGGTCGATATTCAAATCCAATTTCACGAGCTACATCAAAAGCAATGTTTAAGATATTTTGCAAATCATGAGTATTATTAGCAATAAGAGCGATATCATCAGCGTAAGCAAGAACTTGGATTTAAGATTCACCAATTTCGAAAGGTTTTACTTTAGAAAGAGTAACAGCTTGAAGGACAGGATTTATTGCAATGGCAAACAAAATCATTGAAAGAGAGCATCCTTGTTTGACACCCTGCTTTATAGAAATATTCGGAGTAACAATTGGACCACATGTATAGTATGAGCTAGTTTCAGTGTATAGAACTTTCAAAGTGTTTGTGAATTTTTCACCAACTCCAATGTGTCGTAAAATCCTCCACATGTAATCATGGGGTACACTGCCAAAAGCGTCTTTGATGTCAAGAAATGCAATTTTGATAAGTGTATCTTTACTATATTTCGAGTGCTCAAGACAAGATGAAAGTACAACAGATTCTTCATTTATCAAAAGTATGCGTTGTTCTAATTTTAGCTTTACATTTGTTTTATTATCAGGTAAATTCTTTATCGAATCCTTTATAATGTCTTGTACAGTCGGTAATAAAGATTTTTTGACATTTCCAATATCACGTAGATTAATATTTTCCAAAGACAAATCTAAGGCATAGTGTTTGATAAATGCACACATGATAATCCTACTAACAAGACCAGAACCACGAATATCATGAGGACAGTTACGAAATAGTTTACAAAGTTCCGGAGTTTCTTTGATTTCATTGATTTTAGTCAATAAAGAGTTTGCTGTACAAAGATAAGGAAAGTTTGGAAGTAAAGATGAAGGATTAAGTAGATAATGTTCATCAGAGTTGTAGTCGATGATCATCAAAATTTGCCGAGCTTTAGGAGGAGCAATAATGGCAAATACAATTTTTGCTTTCATTAAATTTTCAATATTTAAAAATTCATTTAAGTATTGAGTGCAATCATCCAGTATTGCTGTGGTCATTGTATTGTTTAAAAAAATGAAATTTTCGGATAAGTTCAAATTGATGAAAAAGTTTGTTAAAATGTTTTCTGTAATCTTACAATTTATTAAATTCAAATTTACTACAACTTTATCGCACATCTTGGATTGCATATTTACAAGCTTTTCAATTACTTTATCTCTATTGACAACATTTCCAGAAATAAATTCTTCTAAAAATAGTATAAAAGTAGTAGCGTGATGTATAGGGTCATCAGAGAACATTGCAAAGCAAAAGAGAGTATGAGATTTCTTAAATATAATTGTTTTTTCAAGAATAAATTTATTTAAGTAATTTGTTATATTCTCTCCTATTCCTAACAGCCTTCCGTTGATATTTTGAGAAGATCGAACGTCAAAGATGTAACTGAAGCCAAGACAAACTGAACAAAGAAATAGACACCAATAATTATTGTTGGAGATAATACCAATGATTATTTTAATGCCCTTAAATTGTTTAAAAGCAACATGATCGACTATGTAAATATTGTTTTGAGCAATCAAGTAATTTGTTAGGTCTGGAGAAAGAACCATCACCTCAAGATTATTTTCAAACCATTTTTTAAGAGAGTCGAGACACAAGCTTTTTCATGAGTCAGCGTTATAGTTTCTATCGCTTTGAGGGTTGTGTTTTTATTTTTAAGTACTAATCCTTTTTTAAAGTTAATTTTATTTAGGAAGTGATCTTTAGAAATTCTACCCCCGATAGTTTTGTATTATGAATTAAATGAAAATTTTGAATTTCGTAAATCTCTTTACTAATATTCAAAATGAAATCAACGGGAAAATTCTTTACACACAATCATCGCATAAGCGCAAATGTAAGGTCCACAATCAAAATTATTATTTTGATATTGGAGATTTTTATAGAGATGATCAATTATTTTATTTTGAAGGTCAAATTTATTATTTAATTCAGAATTAATAATATGAGCTCTTTTATTATTTTCAAACGTTCTCTTATTTTTAAAAACAGGGTCAATAAAGTAAAATATTTAATTGTAAAAATTTGGGAGATTATACAGATTTATATCTCAAATTAGATGTATATATTTTAGCAGATTGTTTTGAAAAATTTCGAGAAATATCAACTTTGGAACCTTCAAGTTTTGTTTCTCTTCTTTTAATGGTTAAAAATTTTATTACACCAAACAAAAGAAAAACTAGAATTATTAACATATATTGACATGTTTCTGTTAATAAAGAAAAACATTCGAGGTGATATTTCTTCAAATATGGGATCTAGAAAAATAACAAGTAATAATATTCAACAATTTTTCAATCTTCATGATCCTGATTGTAAAAACCATATATAAAAACTTGAAGTAGATCAAGTTCAAGATGTTCTTGAAAAAATGAAAAATCCAACTCAAGTAAAATATTTTGATGCAACTGCATTATATTCTGGAATAATGACTCAATATTTACCATTAAAGAATTTTAAATGGGAAATCCCAGCTGATGAATTTCTAGAGAAAATATTGTCAACTCCAAAAGATTCAAAGATTGGATATTTTATAGAATTAGATTTCAAATATTTAAAAGAAATTCATGACAAGTCAAAATATTTTCCATTTGCCTTCACACAAGAGAATTGTAATATATGAAGAATTGTCACCATGGTAAAAAACACGAAATCCACAACAAGATGATTCAAGTGAAAAATTTATATGCGACCAACATGATAAAAAATATTACATGGTTCAATATAGAATGTTACAATTTTATGATTGACATGGAATGAAAATAAAAAGAATTCATAATATTATTTCTTTCAACCAAAAATCTTGGATGAATCTATATATTAATGGAAATATTACAAACAGAAAAAAGGAACAAACAATCTTTTCTTGATACAATTTATAAACTTTTAAATAATGCAGTTTTTGGCAAAACCATGGAAAACCAAGACAAGTATAGAACAATAAAATTATTTACAAAACATGATCTTGATTCATATTTAAAAACAATTTCAAAACCAACATTTAAAGGTGAACAAATATTTTCAGAAAACCTTACAGCTGTTGAAAATGGAAATTATGAAAAAGTATACAACAAACCAATATATTTAGGTTTTAGTATTTTGGAATTATCCAAATTACAAATGTACGAAGCCTATTATGATGTATTACAAACATATGTAAAGCAAACAGATAGTACCGCTGTTTATTGCTATAATGAATTATTATGGTAAGACTATAAATGATGTGTATCTAACTCCAAGAGGAAAATTGTGGCATTTTAATTCACAAATTCATGGCATAACGGAAGTTGCAAGTAGGAATCAATATGATCAGTACGCAATTATGAAGGAAGTTCAAAAAAAATATTAATTGGCCACGACCTTCATGCGGAGATACAATAATTAAAACTTTGGATAGACCAGTTGCTTGGCATTCAAAATTTGGCTACAGCGCAAGAATTCGAAAAGGTTGGAATGACCTGGAGAGGAGAATTTTTCAAACTGAAAACTGTTGTCCAGGAAATGTTTGGAGATCAAATGCAGGTAGGCATACACTCAGTCCTCGAAGTTGTAAAAAACATAAGAAGAGTATATTTGCAAATTGAGAAACTGTGGATCGATACCAAAAAAGCAGCCATCAAGGAAATATTCGTTGGAAGAATATCGGAAGCTTCAGAACACCGGTTCAACATCAATGACTCGAATTACGGAAGAAATTGACCTCACAGCAGCAGAGGATATGAAAATCGATAGCGAAACCCAAATTGTTCAATTGAAATTGGCAACAGAAGAGAGCATTGAAATAATTGAGGAGAGTCTAGCTCTAATAATCAACGAACCGATTCAGCGAATCCAACCAACATTCGAGCATGAGCCAATTATCTCACTGAGGAACAGAAAAACAAAAGCTTCATTGGATTCATTGGATGTTGACGGTGGAGAACTATCACTATAAATCGACTTACGTATCGAAAGAAGAAAATTGTCATTCATTATAAAAATGTGGTTCTAAAACTTTAAAACTTGAAATGAAATAAAAATTAAAGTTATTTATATTATTTATTTATAAAATAGTAATTTAATGAATCTCGTTTTCTTGATTTATGTCTTCCCGCACACAAAAAAAATAAACAAATAAGTGAGTAACAAAAATATAAATAGACACACAAGAAGCACCATTCCCCATGTCTGCAGCCTGGTGTAAGCAGCAAGAGGAGTGGAACATTTTAATATTTAACTTATATAACTAGTATATACTTTTAATTAGAAAAGATGAACATTTGCATTTTTCGAATATTATTCTTATTATTATTAATACATAAATAATTTCGATCTTTTAAAATTGTATATTTGTTATTATAATTATTATTATTGTTGTTATTGGTTCTTTTTATTGGTGAAAATATAATTTTAAAAAAACTAATTAAGATTTTAATTTAAAATATATTTTAATAAATAAATGAGCTAGCGAAAAGTACCTTGCAATGGAAAGATGTCTCGCTAATTGTCTCCAATCATCATCTAAAGGTGTTAGATAATCCAATAATTTGCACAACTTTATTTTCGTTTGTTCTGGTATAATAATATTTTAAATTGAAAATGTACTTGAAAACGGATTCGAAATTCGTTTTGCTGCAATCATAAGCAAAATAAGGAAAACTCTGGCTGCCTCCGGCACTATAATTTGAATGATAAGAGCTTTTATGACAATAATTAAAAGCCGATATAATATAAATAAATTTAACCGATAACAAAAGTGTGTGTATGTGTGAATCGACACAATGAAAGTTCTCGACATTTGATAACAGCTAAATTTTAAGTTTTAAAATAAAATTATTATTATTTTGACATTTATTTTTATGCTTTATCTATTTCACATAGGAAACGAAATTGGAATATGAGAGTCTGTGTTAAAAATTTAGTTAAAACTGCATTTTTCAATAGAACTTTAGTTCAAAATTGAAAAAACAACTATTAATCAAGATTGAAAGAAACCAAAAATGTTCAGTTACCTTTTTTATGAATAAAGCCCATCAAAAAACTCTAAAGAAAAACATTTTTATAAATTTTTATTAGATAAACATTACCTTAGAAATTTATAATTTACAATAAAACATATAATTACATTTAAAAATAAATTAAATTTAAAATATATATTTATATATAATAAAAAATTTTAGAAATTGAACATTTGATAGGTTCTTATTTTATGTCGTAAAAGCTGTTATCGATTGGGCATTGTAGAAGTGGCTGAAATTGATGTATGAGAAGAACCGTTAGGTGTAGAAAGCAAAACGGTTTGTTTGTTATGATCAGAATTTGTTTGATAGATGCTGAGAGTGCAAAACCAATTGAAATCTAATGAATTGACAAATATTTTCAATTCTGAGCTGTTTGCATTTATCAGCTGTTTGATGAAATTAAAGGAACAATGCAATGTCGGTGAATGGCAAACATCTTGGAACGGAATTTCCTTAAATTAAGTTAATTTAATTTTTCATGAACAAACACAATATAAATACTGACTCATTATTATTGTGATTGTTTGGATAATTTAAATCATCACATTCTACTTTCATAAGCAAATTGAGACTCTGAAACAATGAAAAGAAATTATAATCATAATCGATATTAACTATATACATACACACTTTATACATTCGACCAATCAAATCAGAAAATTTTATCCTTAATTTTCTCCTCGCATCCATTGGAGTAAAAAAATTAGGGAATTGAAATGGCGTCAATAATTGGCGTCGTTATTATTATTATTAGTTTTATGTTTTATTACTATTGCATTAGATTTTTAATTCATAATAATTCAATTGTCGAATCACTCACATTAACATCAAATTATAACTATAACAATCATACATAATTCATAATAATTCAGTTTTCGTACCTATTTCTATCTGACCAAAAATGTCATCAATATTTTCATTCTCAAAAGAAAAAAATTTCCAAATATTTCTGAATAATATTATTTGTATTTACATTTTTAGAAAATTTTATGAAAAATTAATTATTATTAAATATCATCAATTAGTTTAAATTGTACAATTAACAACTAAAAGAAAACATTTTGATTGAAAATTATAGATAAACGCTTAATTATGGAAATTATTCGAATTATGAGTGAGATTTCAGAAATAATTTTGATAAAGAAAGGAAAATAATTATTTCCCCGTTATCTAATAAAAGAGGTCATTTCAAATTTTTATTAAGACTTTAGCATGTTATTATTTAAAACAAACTTGAGCCCCCGTCAACCCAAATAATTGTATTTTGGAAGATGATATTCTCGTGGATATTTTGCCCAATATTTTTCAACTGTGAAATCACCAATGTGCGAATGTTTGAAAGTGAGAAATTTAAAAGTGAATCATTGGCGCAATCAGGGTGTACGCTGGTACGCTACCGCGCACCTCTTCGACCAACAAAAAAACAAAATAAATCTGAAAAAGCTCGATCATAAAATCTGTTAGAAACTGAAGAAGTGAGAAGTGGTATGATGCAAACCGGTTACCCGAGCGTGTGCTATGTGGCCTTGACTTTTGGCAGGCGCAGGCCTGAGCAGGCCAGCAGGCTCAGCAGATTAAGATTGAGATGCATAAGGTATAAGGTACATCCACAATCCACATCTACATAAACAAACAGCTAATCTAAATACAGAGTGAGACTGCTACTACTACTAATACTACTACACTACTGCATATATAACAATCAACAATTCATTTTCATTCATTACGATAAGGATAGCATCTTTACACAAATTGCAAAATAAATTATGAATTAAAAAGTAAGTTATTATCAATTTTCTAGTAAATTCATAATTTATTATATTTTCATTCTTTATTAGTTAATTCATTCAACATTCATGCATATAAAGCATTAATATGAGTAAAAGAAAGCAAACAATTTTGTTAATTTTTTTGCAAAGAAACAATCAAGATCAAGTGAAAGCGAAAAGATTGCAGAATTTGAACGGAAAAGCCAAATAATGAATTTATTGCCGTTGCTGATGATCAGATTATGCATGTTGACCAGTAGGCTCATCCTTCTAATAATCAAAATTTAGAAAATAGGAATGATAATGATGTACACAACGTTCTGTCCAGATATTCGAATTTGAATATTCTCAAGGACGAGGAGAAAATTTACTATCTAAATAATTTTTAGAAACCGCCATCAAATTTTTGTTTTCCTGGCACCAAAATACAGAACGAAAATTTTAAGAGGAAATTCAATTACTCTTGGCCTTTAAATTATCCATGGCTAGTTTATTCCAAATCAATTGACGCGGTCTATCGCAAGTATTGCTGCTTGTTTGCTACAAACAACTCTGCAGATCGTGCAACTCAAGCTCTTGGTCAGTTGGTGAAAGACCCTTTCAAGACTTGGCGTAGGGCAACAAGAATATTTAATAAACACCAAATTACCAATTATCATAAATATTCAGTTTTTCGTGCAGACGATTTTCAAACGGTTGTTGACGGAAAGCGGCAATCGGTTATTGACCTCATTGATACTTGCAGGGTCAAACAGGCTAAGGAAAATCGTTTAAAGCTAACGCCAATAATAAAAACCCTTTTGTTTTGTGGTAGAAATGGTTTTCCACTTCGGGAACATCGAGATACGGACACCTTTAATATGAATATTGATGAAATTGACAAAAGTACAATACGCCAAGAAGAAAACTTTCGTCAATTAATAAGATTTCGTCATGAATCAGGTGATCAGGCTATTAAATAACATTTAGAAACCTCTTCAAAAAATGCCAATTATTTGTCTTGGAAGACTCAGAGTGACATCATAAATGCATGCAATCAAATAATACTAAAACGTTAGTGAAATTGAGCCGATTGTTGTTTAAAATTTTATGTCAATTTTATCGAAATTAAGTGCAAGAAATTGAGCCAAAAGACCCACTCTCAAGCTACTCTCTTTCGCTATTTACGTTCAATGATTTGACGTTTGAGCCCGTCGTTGCGCATGACGGAACTCTCACGGGCACACGCTATAGGCGGAGAGACCGCACTTACACAGCGTGACTAGTTATGTCTTAGTTTAATAGCTTGTATGTTGTGTGGCTGTGGGCCAGGAAAAAGGAAATAAATAAATGTCACCATTCCAATTGGGTAGAAGCTTCGATGCAATAAAATATTTATTCATAAAATCGTCAGTATATATTGGTAATTTGCAATAGCATAATTCATAACATTTTCAATTCATAGCATTATCAATCAATAAGTTCATATAATATCTTCAATTCATAGCATTAGTTATCAATCAATGAGTTGATATTCACTCATGCGCTTACACATAAGATTGTACACATAAGATTGAAACATAAGACTGAAACATAAGATTAAAAATTTGTCAAAACACATCAGTATTTATACCTATAATTTGACCTTAACCTTGCGTGTTATTTTTATTGCGATTAAACAAATTTGACCTTAAAATTATTTGTGTTATCTAAATTAAATTTTTCATTATTTTCTTAATTTATATTGGTAATTTATTTTTAACATTTTTAATTAAATTTATTCAACCAAAAATATTTTATTTTCACTCTTTTAATTCATTAAATTTTTACATTTACATAAATGGTCATTTTACGGTCAAATTTTCTTGTTATTGTGTTATTTTTTGTGTAAATCTCGTGCGGTTCTTGATGCATTTTGTATTTATTTTATTTTACTTTTATGTTTTTTGATTTTATAATTATTTATATTCTCTCAGATTTTAAAGTGTTTAGTTGATGTTGTATATTGTATTTTAAGTTATCTTGGTGCTGGGTTTTCGTGCTGTATTACTGATGCATTTAAACAATTGCAAGGCCGTTTGTGTTCTGGCCCAACACTTGTTTAAACATTTTTATCATTTACTGACAATTTCTTTAACATTCAATTTCATTGGTGGAATTGCAACATTTTATTCCGATTCAAAAACCAATAATATTTGCCACAATTTGGTTTTGATTGCTAGCATTTATAATGTAACTTCAGACAAAAATATGGATGTAAATGGGAAATATTATTAGATAAAATAATTAGTGATGTAAAACCATTTTTAAACGCAAGTTATCATTTAGGAGAGCCTTCATTTATTTTGTTGGGGTTAGGTGATCTTCAAAAAATTATAATAAATAAAAATTTGGAAAACTAAAATAATTAATTAAAAATAATCAAAAAATTAAATTCAATATTTTCCGTGGGAAATGAGTATGTGCCGATTCCAATAAACTAGACGAGTATGAAAATAATATAAAATTAATTTGGGGTCCCTAGAAAAAGTTATTAAGAAAATAAAAGTTAATTAAAATTACGAAAACAAATAAATGAAATTAATGAGAAATTATGCTATTTTGATAAATTTAATTACAAAGGGAACGAATTATTTCCCTAATATAATTTACTCCGAAGTTTTCTCCCGAGGAACGGTTGAAGCGACCAAAAGATAAAAGTAAATTGTTCAACTAGTTTCTCGAAAGTCCAATTTAAATATCCGTCAATCAGATTAGTCGTTGAGGAGAGATTCCCTATTAAAGAGAATTTCAAATCAACAAGGACACAAATATTTCAGAAAAAATTGCGAGCAATAGAAATGTTAAAAGATTTATTGAGAAATAGAACGAGTCCGTGAGATTGAAAAAGAAAACTAGTCAGACTTGTCAAGGATATTTTTGTAGTTATATAAAAATTCGGCTTCCCATGGGATTCCTGTCAATAATATAAAAGAAACATTTAAATCTTTGTGAAATTGTTGGAATCAAATAAAAGTTTTCCAGTGTTGAGTTATTTCAATATAATTTAAAGAGCACGTGGAGTCTGAGCAAACAGTTCCTACCGAACCAAATAAAATTATAACTGAACAATTTTATTATAGGAATAACCTAAAGTTTTCAGATAAATGATTAGTTTGTAATCAGAGATGAGGCAAGATGATTGGTGTGCATTAAAATCTGTGTGTCAGAATACTAAAGTAGTGCAAATGTATCGGTCAAGATAAAATAAAGCAAAAATATTCCTAATTTTTAAAAATAAAATTTAAAACATTAATAAAACAGCTCCAAAGAAAGAAATAATAAGATCTTTAATTATATTAAGATTCATTAATTTCTATTTACAGCTTTGAGAATTCAATTATTATCCATTCAATAAATCACATTATATTGCCATCTTACTATTGTATAGTTTTATCTTTGAACTAATAGCCATTACTATCTTCATCACTACTTTCGTCACCATCTTCATCATCGAATTCATATTCATCAATATCTTCAACAACCAATAATATTTGACACAATTCGGCTTTGATAGCTAGCATGTAGAACGTAACTTCACGCAGAAATATGGCTATATATAAGAAATATTATTAGATAAAATAGATAGAAATGGAAAGCCATTTTTAAACCAAAGTTATCATTTAGGAATCCTTTTATTTATTTTATCATAGGAAGGACCTTAAATTTTCAGGTAAGTAATCAGAAATGAGGCAAGCTGATTGGTGCGCATTTAATGATGTGTGTCGAAATACTAAAGTAGTGCAAATGTATCGGACAAGATCAAATATAGCAAAAATATTCCTAATTTTTAAAAATCTAAATTTAAAGTATTATTAAAACAGCTCCAAACAAATAAATATTAATATCTTTAATTATATTAAAATTCATTAATTCTATTTACAGCTTTGAGAATTCAATTATTATCCATTCAATAAATCACATTATATTGCCATCTTACTATTGTATAGTTTTATCTTTGAACTAATAGCCAATACTATCTTCATCACTACTTTCGTCACCATCTTCATCATCGAATTCATATTCATCAATATCTTCTTCATCAGTTGGATCTTCTTCGTTGAATTCTTCATTATGGTTTTCAATTTCATATTCATCGATCTCATCATAATCACTGTATTCACTGTCAACGCCGCCGTCTTCATCTCCATCTTCGTCATAATTTTCTTCTTGATTTATTGAATCCTTTAATTGGACAGTTTGAAGAATTGGTTCGGGCTCAAAACCAGTGAGCTTATCAACACAATTTCCACCCATTTCCTTATAAACGAGGATCTCGTCCATTACGGATCGGCATTTTAGACATCGGTTTGAAACCTCAATCCATTTTCGTATGCACCTTTCACAGAATTGATGGCGACAATTTCTTGCTTGACCAAACGATGACGTAATATTTAACATACAAATTGGGCATTCAATATTTTTTCTATTGTCATTTGATAAATAATATTCCTAAATCAGACTTATTTAAACAAATTTATTAAATATTCACTTGATTATGCAAGAAAAATTAAGGAAGAATTTACTCTCTTTCGTGTTATTTGCGATGTCCCTTTCCGTTTTCCTAAATATTGCATTGAAACCTTGAAATGTCAGTTAGTAACAATTACAAACGGTCCAACTAAATCATATTAAATAAAAATAATAATAAACTAGAGTTAGACTTAAATGTATTTCTAAATGTACGTAGTGGGATGTGTCACCGCAAAATCTGTGCCTTCGGTGGGAATAAAACTTTTTTTTAATAATTTTAAAGTTCAAATTTTTGTAAGACAGAGACAATGACTCATCAAAGATTTTGTCAAGGTCATTTGAGATTTTTCTAAGGTTATGTTATTTTACAAAACTTTTTCAATATAATTTACTACTTAATGTTATAAGTGGTGTTTATTATTATTATTATTATTACAAGTTATTATTTTTTCTTTTAAAATTATTATTTCTATTAATATTATTTATTATTATTATTATATAATATAAACAAAGTAATTAACAACAAAAACTTTTATTCCATAGAAAAAATTCGACTATAATAATATTGTCGAAGAGCTTAAATCAAAGCCCATTCTACATACTTTAGATATCGGGTAGAACAGCATTTACATCAATTACCACATAGATATTCTATTTTCATATCTTTTAATGTTTTGTTTTGTTTGACGTCTCATAGGAACTCATCGATTACGGAAAATATCCATATAGATGTATGACTAAAGATCAAGTCTGTAATCAGTGATGATGGTTTGTCCTTCAATATTTCATGTACAGTTGAATAATAGAACTCTTTAAAGTAATCATCTACAAAGCAAGTAAAATAATAATAATAATTAATTACCAGTGTTCAATTTCGTTCATAACTTGAACTGCGCTCGGTATAATAGCATCCATTATAAAAGTAAAAAAAGGAAATATCAATCAGTTTTATACTTATTTTAACCAATGAAAAGTTAAATACGCACACTTTTTAGCTATAAATAATAAATAATTATTTATATAGATTTGAAAATGATCATCAATATTCACATTTCCATTATTTATTTTTATCTATTTTCTTAAATAAATGTATTATAGATGTTACTTATTTTGACAATTAGTTATAAACAATAAATATTAATTTATAGGGATTTGAAATGATTAAAGAGATTTTATTAATAATATTAATTGTCAGTTATTTTAAAGAGACTAATGCAAACAAGTCAATTGTTATAACTGTGGAAGGTCGAAATAAAACAAGATGTATGTGTTCAGATATCGTTATGTTGAATGATATATTACATATGATAGATAAGCCGATATATTTGAAAATTCCCTTAAAAAAGAAAGACGAAAATTTAGGTTACAGATTTCAAGTGAAATCTGAAAATTTTAAAAGCGCTCGAAAGAAAACATATTACGATATTCTATATTTAAATAGGAGCATTGGTATTATCAAAAATGAATTAAATAAATCATTCAAATTGAATGAAAATGGAAAGCTTTATGAAGAAATGATTAATGAACTTCAATATAATATAAAAGCTTATTCCAATAAAACAAATGATCAGTTTAATCTTATAATGAAAGAAGTCCGCTAAAGAAATCCTCAATGTTTGGATTTTAAACTATTATTCTTAAACAAAGACATTGCAACATAAATGCAATATCCATACACGATTCTGGTTGGTCAAATATTGTATAAATGAGTCTACTCCTCAAAATATTTTTATAAAATGCCAGAAACTAAATTTTTATAACTTTGATGAATGAGCTGGTCGCTAATAATGGAGATGATGATGATATCATTAAAAATATAAAATTCATGGTCAACCGTACCGATGAAATGAAAGAAGACATCCCATTTGATTCCATTATCAATTTGCCAACATTAGAGAAAAAGAAAAATTTTTACCAATCGATATTTAATTATATGTTTGACGAGAATATGGATGCGAATAATCATAGAACTAATATACATGAAACATATGATTTTAAAATCCGTCTCTGACTATGAAAATTATTTTCTATAGTTCATAGAGGTATATTACTATTCATTTTTTTATCATTATTTAGGTAATTGAAACAAAAATTGATCCAAGGGTTGAAGCAAACGGTGGATGAGTAACAATTATTAAAGTTGCCGCAGAAACTAAACGTAACGTATAACTGGTGCATCTGTTATATTTATTTGTAATAGGATTTACCGTAAATTTTAATAAATGTATTATTCTTTGTTATTAACTGAATTAGTAATAAAAACTACATTTTAACGATTTATTGATTATTACATTTACAGGCTTTATCACCACAATATTCAAACAATAAATTTTCTATAACATAATCAACAAAAGTTTTAAATTTGTTATTCTCATTACCCACTAAATGTTTGGTAGTGATTTCTTCATCATTAACAATTTCTTCATCGTCACTCGGAAATTCGGAATCACAACCAAAATATTCTTTACCCAATGCTTCAGCTAGAGTTAAAATACCTCTAATTTTTACACCTGATATTTCTTCGAGTTTATCGAACAAAAAGTTTATTAAATATTCGAAACAAAAATTAATTAATTATTTCATATTTTATATTTCACCCTTTTCAGACATTTTAAACAATTTTAAACCTAATTATAATTTAGTTTATAGAATATTGTAATGTCGTATAAAGAAAACAAACCGGGTGGGATTTAGTGAAAGTGATAACATTAGCCTTGATTATTATTAGCAGTTTGATTTCGTAAATTTAATACGTCCATTAAAACATAAATTATAATAAATTCCAAAACTACAAACAAAACAATATTAAAACAACGATCTAAAGTTGTTTTTAATCATAAATGATTCTTAATATTTTGTTTCGAGTTAATTCTTTATTTACCTTTTCATGCATTTTAATTCTCTTTTTCATTTCTAAGACCGATTTATATTCGTTTAACATTAAATATTTTTTTTAAATATTGATCTCCCACCACATTAAAAATAAGAAATATTTGTAGCTCCTCATCATATAATTCATATTTCAGAATTCTTCTCGCCAATTTCTCAATTTTCTCACAAAAATCATAAACAGAATCTTCAACTTGTCTGTATTCCAGTGTTTCCATCAAATTCATCGGTTTGATGAAAGCTAATCTCAATCTGTCCACATAACTCTGCTTCTCGTCAGTGCAGTCATATTTCTTGATTGCTTTAGTTGATAAAAAGGCTTTTATAAATCTTCCTTTGAAATCCTCAGCAATTGACATTAGTTCAAAGAATCTCTATGCTTCTTTGATGAAATTTTCAATATCAGCTCCTATTTCGAAGCTTTCAGGTGCCTTGATAAAGTTAACCATCGTGGTCGCCATATTAGTAGTTTGATTTCGTAAATTTAATACGTCCGTTAAAAACTAAATTATAATAAATTCCAAACTTTATTCAAAAAAACTACAAACAAAATAATATTAAAACAACGATCTAAAGTTGTTTTTAATCATAAATGTTTTTTTTAAATGTTTTTTCCATACTTTAACTTTTAAACTTATTTAAATTTATTATTATAATTTTATTAACATTCATTACATATTTTAACACGATAATTAATTATTCTATTTAATTATCCTCACTAATATAATAAGCGGTGGCCACTGTATTAATATTACATTGAGTTTAAATGGGTATAATGTATATAAGTGCATTCGTTGCAAAGCGTATTCGTAGTACAACTTTCTCTGTAATTGTATTTGTTGTAATATCTTCGTTGAAATGTCGTGGAACCATTAAAACATATTTGTTTTATTTTAAATGTCATTTAATAAACGTTCTATTGACATTAACCTCCTAATTTGGAGCTCTTCTAATTACGAAACTTGAATTAACGTTCCGGGACATTGCATTTATTTTGAGGACGTTTTTATACGTTTGACCCGTATGTTGATAGCAGGTTAAATTGGGTCCAGTCAACTGCACTAAAGAAGTAGTTAAGCAATAATTTTGTTAAATAAATTTTAAATTGATATTTTTCACTTTTAAGCCAAAATGTTATTAAAAAATTACAATTTTCCTACGTTTTTAATATACACATTTAAATGGCTTTTCTCCTGTGGGACATGGTCATCTAAGAAAATATTATAATTTAAAAATTCACCAATTTTTTTGTATTAAACCTTTCACTTTCTCCTCATCTTCTCTGATTTAATATTTTCTTTTACTCAATCAGAGAAGAAGTGGAGAATCGAAAGTCTATTTTAAAGTTTGGTTATGAGTTATCAAGAAATATGTCATTTTTAATTATATGAATAAACATTGCGGAAATTATCAAACATTGGTCTTTACTTAAATTTTATGAAATTTTAAATTGTAATTTTAAAAAGTTTTTACTATAAACAAATATTTTAGGATTAAGAGATTTGTATTTTTCATGTATTTATTTTTGTTATAATTATTATAATTATTATTTTCTGAGGTTTCTCAAAAGTGGTGCACAGAAAATTCTAGGGTGTAGAAAATTGAGTGAAAATAGATAGTCAAAAACTCAGAAATAATATAATAAATAAAAGTTTGAAAAATTGTTAGATTGTGGGGGAAATGCTTCTGTACGGATAGCGATTAATGAGACGAATATAAACATAATAATATAAATCAATGGGGGAGGGGCATCCCAATAAAAGAATGAATAAAAAGATTAGTTATTTAAACAAATTATATTAACTTAATCAGATCTGAAGCAAAAACCGAGAAGTCGACTGAATTTCAATAAAGTGTTTATCGAAAGGAATTCGATGCAAAAAAACTATAAATTCTTAAATTTATTGAGAAGTCAGATGAAAAATAAACGCAATTTGGGAAAGCAGTATTATAGGCCTGTAGGGGGGAGGTTATTTCGAATCCAACGAATTATGGATGTTCAAAATGCATAAAAGAAATTGAGGAAAATCAAAGAAATAATTTTAATGTTTCTTTAGAAAATTGATAATACTAAATTTCCGAAAGGATTTTAGTGACTTGAACGAGCTATAAATCTCTGAAATACATCAAAAGGTTTTATGAAAATTCAATAATAGAAGAAATTTGAGGTGGTCATTAAGTTAATAGGGTTTATTTGAGTGCAGTCATGAGGTAGTCAGAAACTAGCCAACGATTTTCGGTGGAATTATATAATAATTTGAGTCTGGCGGGACCATACAAAAAATTTATAAAGAGGTGTACAAAAATTTGAATAAAGGTTACAAACAATTTTTCTAACTTTTTTTCTTTGGTGTTCCGGGCTCACATATTACTGTTTATTTACTCTTCTTTGATTACTTATATTTTTAGGTTACTTATATTTGAATAGAGAGACAGAAGGAACAAAAAATAATAATGAAAGAACTTATGCAAATGTATGCAAACTAATCATAGAATAGGAAATGAGGACTGTTTTCTAGATTGGGAATATAAGAATCAATAGAAACCTTCAGTATTTATATTGGACCAAAGAAGATTTCCGAGACAAAATATAGAGAGAGAAATAAAACCGAGTAATACATCGTTTCAAAAGAGAAATCATACAGTATCAATGAAACATATAGCGACAAGATTATACAATCAAAGCCTTGGTCTACCCCCACCAAATACAGAAAATCTTTCTTCTGGACAATGCTTTTATTGTGGAGAAAAAGAACACAGAAGATTTGAATGTCCCCTTAAAAATAAATGTCAACTGCAATCCTTGCTAATGAACGCTAAATATTACCAGTGTGATAGTGAGTTGCATTAATCTTATTCACCACTCTGCTAGCATTATTTGTTATTGTGGCCGTGTATCTAAATTTTGAATAAAGTTTATATCTCCACTGAATTGTTTTTTCTTTGTTTTCTCGAATCTTATTGTATTCAAAATTTTCAAAAAATACAGTTCGATTTCCCCTTTAAGAAACTCCAAAATCGAATAAAATCCATTGTAAATTTTTTCTTTGATAAAAATATATATTAATTATTATTATAAAGTATAAATATGAAACGGTAATTCCTTGGTAGCAGCATAAATTAATATATCAGATAAGTGAAAAACAAAATGAGCCCTTGCTGCGAAGTAATAATTATATTGTTGAAAACAGTTTCGATTATTAAATAATCCTCTTAAGTTTCTTACGGGTCCTTATTAAAGATTAAAAATAAAAAACGTAAATAATAAATAAAATAATTAAATAAGAAGTGATAATATGTCGTGTGATACAATGTCTGTATAGGGTAATATACATTCATAACTTTGCCATCGTTTTAATTATTGACAAACAAGAAAATATTATTTTGTTTGGAATCAATTATCTTTTTGTATGTTGTTAATTCCTTAATTAGTGCGGTTTCAAATAGTGCGGTTAGTTGATGGATCCGATTAACCGTACTATGGGAGGAATTCCTGCAGTATTTATTTTATATACGTCATTTTTAAAATGGCATCGCACATGCACTTGGATTTCAATTTATTTGTATATTTCATTTCAAATGAATTGTGATTTATTTTTGCGGAAATTATTTTATTTGTCAATTATCACTGGGCGACTTGGATGATATCGCGCAATATTTTACTTGTTTATAACAACTTAAATATTAATTAAATGTGATTTTCTTATTGTAATTTATCTATCTGATATTGTACATATTTTCGACATACATCCGAATTGTGCGGGTATATGTCAATGTTTTGGACGCATTTAAATAAACTCTAAAATCTCTAGTTTAATTTCTACATTTAGAAATTCATTTAAGGCTAACTCTAGTTTATTATTATTTTTATTTAATATGATTTAGTTGGACCGTTTGTAATTTTTACTAACTGACATTTCAGGGTTTCAATGCAACATATAGGAAAACGGAAAGGGAAATCGCAAATAACACGAAAGAGAGTAAATTCTTCCTTAATTTTTCTTGCATAATCAAGTGAATATTTAATAAATTTGTTTAAATAAGTCTGATTTAGGAATATTATTTATCAAATGACAATAGAAATATTGAATGCCCAATTTGTATGTTAAATATTACGTCATCGTTTGGTCAAGCAAGAAATTGTCGCCATCAATTCTGTGAAAGGTGCATACGAAAATGGATTGAGGTTTCAAACCGATGTCTAAAATGCCGATCCGTAATGGACGAGATCCTCGTTTATAAGGAAATGGGTGGAAATTGTGTTGATAAGCTCACTGGTTTTGAGCCCGAACCAATTCTTCAAACTGTCCAATTAAAGGATTCAATAAATCAAGAAGAAAATTATGACGAAGATGGAGATGAAGACGGCGGCGTTGACAGTGAATACAGTGATTATGATGAGATCGATGAATATGAAATTGAAAACCATAATGAAGAATTCAACGAAGAAGATCCAACTGATGAAGAAGATATTGATGAATATGAATTCGATGATGAAGATGGTGACGAAAGTAGTGATGAAGATAGTATTGGCTATTAGTTCAAAGATAAAACTATACAATAGTAAGATGGCAATATAATGTGATTTATTGAATGGATAATAATTGAATTCTCAAAGCTGTAAATAGAATTAATGAATTTTAATATAATTAAAGATATTAATATTTATTTGTTTGGAGCTGTTTTAATAATACTTTAAATTTAGATTTTTAAAAATTAGGAATATTTTTGCTATATTTGATCTTGTCCGATACATTTGCACTACTTTAGTATTTCGACACACAGCTTTAAATGTGCACAATCAGCTTTCCTCATTTCTGATTACTTACCTGAAAATTTAAGGTCTTTCCTATGATAAAATAAATAAAAGGATTCCTAAATGATAACTTTGGTTTAAAAATGGTTTTCCATTTCTATCTATTTTATCTAATAATATTTCTTATATATAGCCATATTTCTGCGTGAAGTTACGTTCTACATGCTAGCTATCAAAGCCGAATTGTGTCAAATATTATTGGTTGTTGAATCGGAATAAAATGTTGCGATTCCACCAATGAAATCGAGTGTTAAAGAAATTGACAGTAAATGATATTTCCAAATCTAATTGAGTAAATCGTTATTAAATTTATTATTTAAAATACTAATAATAATTTTTGTTTTAATCTGTTTTTCAAATCTACAAATTGCACAATTTATTTAATTATAAAAAAAATGTTAAACAATTCATTAACGCTATTTTACTATTTTTAAAAGTGAGAAGCTGATGATTCTTAGTCTGAGGTACAGATATAATCTCATTATTGTAACAATCTAAATATGATTGATGATTTATATTTGTACCTGCTAATTTTACGCCCTTAGCCCTCATGGTTGACTTATTTGCCAATAAACTAACATTCATTATTTTCTATTTCTTGCCTTAACTCTATAAATTTCAGCTTCCAAATAGAACTTGATTGAAACTCTGCCAACTGCATTTCTAAATTCTCCAACTGTAACCAGTCTAATTGATCCATTTTAGCAGTTTCCAAATCAATCTTGTCTGGATATTTAATAAAGTTAATTAATGGTTGAAATTTTTTGAAATCTTGAAATCTCTTAGCAAAACTGTCTTGTATGTCATTTATAACTTGGCTATAAAAATTTATATTAATTTCATAGACTCCATGAATAGAAAATTTTTGGAGGTGATCTTTCAACAAAGGAAAATACTTAAAATTATTGTTGTCAATATCGCGTTTAAATATTACTAATTTGGACTCAAAACCTTCAATAATATCGAACATTACATCAATTGATTTTCCGGGACCTTGCAATTTAATATTTAATTCATTTAAATGGTTGGAAATATCCGTTAAAAACATTAATTTGGTGGTCCAGTTATTATCATAAAGTTCAGGAAATTCGGGTTTTTTATCATTAAGAAACATGATAATTTCATCAAAACATTCTACAAAACGTTGTAACACAAATCCTCTACTAAGCCAGCGTACGTGATTATACATTAACAATCCATGATAATTTGAACCTACCTCTTGTAGAAGCAACTGAAATTGCCGCTTATTCAAAGCTCGAGCTGCTATAAAATTTATTATTTTGGAAACAATACTTAAAATATCATCAAATGCTGCCAAACCAGACTTCGCACATAGAACTTCTTGATGAATTATACAATGAAAATTAATAATTGGATGCCCAACGTGTTCTTGAAAAAGAGATACAAAACCAGCTTGCCGTCCTATCATTGAGGGAGCTCCATCAGTTGTAATTGACACTATTGTTGATGTATCTATCTCAGATATTTGAAACGTTTTTATAACTGCATCGCTAATATCTTTCCCAGTTGTTTTAGCTGATAAGGAAACTAGTGAAAGCAATTCCTCAACTATTTTTTCTCCTTTAGCATAACGAGCAATTATGGACAAGCGAGCTGAAGATGTTACGTCGGTACTTTCATCAAGACATATAGAAAATAGCTTTGCTGAACGTATATCATTTATTTTTTTAATATTAATATTTTTATGCATTCTTAATATCCTGTCTTTAACAGTATTTCGACTTATACTTAATTCTTCAATGCGCTTAAGTATCTGCTCTTTATTTTGAAAATCTTCAAATAAATGTGGTGCACATTTAATGAAAGCTTCTTTAATATAATCTCCATCGCTAAATGGTTTGCTATGAGTAGCAATAGTCTTGGAAACCTCAAAACTAGCAGCAGCTAAATAATTTGTATGTTTCAAAAATGTAGTGAATGAGTTTGATTGTAAATTTTTATTTTTAACGTCACGTGCAATATATTCTTTTTGTTCTGAATCACTTTTAGATAAAAGAAATGAATGAGTAGTTTCATAATGACGTTTTACTGAGGATGTTCTGCACACTACTGTATTTCCACACAACGCACACAGGGCATTGTTATTGCTTTTCATCATTCCATATTTATCAGTCCACCAATCTTGAAATGGTCTGTTAGAGCTGGCCTCTGTTTTCCTTTTCTTATTTTCTGACATTCTAAAGTTGAAACATATTATTTATTTATCATTAAAATTGTTAATGAATTACCTTTTGAAATCAATTATAATTGTCTTCTAAAAATATAAATAGATTTTTTTTTATTAGCAAAAAATAATACTAAAATAAGAAAACACAATTTTCAATCGCACTTACAAAGTTTTTAACTGAACTGAATTAGAATTAGTGAATTTCAATTTTGGCGAGAATGCAGATGTTCATATATATATGTATGTATATATTTGGAAATCCAAAGCATACTATGTTCATTTTAACATTTTTTTTTATATTTAAAATTACATGTTCATACTTGTACATACCTATACCTACATACGCAAATAATATAATTATATTATAACGTTATGAATAAAGGCGCCAGAAATCTGGAAGTTTGTTTTTAAATATCAAAATTTATGCATTAAATTTGAATTGAGTTCACAATTTTTCCAATATCAAAAATGCATTTGGATTAGTCAGTACATTACATATGTATGAAAATGAAAAATATTATACGTGCCAGCGAAAATTTAGCTGCGTGCCATAGGTTCGCCATCCCTGTTCTACATGCTAGCTATCAAAGCCGAATTGTGTCAAATATTATTGGTTGTTGAATCGGAATAAAATGTTGCGATTCCACCAATGAAATCGAGTGTTAAAGAAATTGACAGTAAATGATATTTTCAAATCTAATTGAGTAAATCGTTATTAAATTTATTATTTAAAATACTAATAATAATTTTTGTTTTAATCTGTTTTTCAAATCTACAAATTGCACAATTTATTTAATTATAAAAAAAATGTTAAACAATTCATTAACGCTATTTTACTATTTTTAAAAGTGAGAAGCTGATGATTCTTAGTCTGAGGTACAGATATAATCTCATTATTGTAACAATCTAAATATGATTGATGATTTATATTTGTACCTGCTAATTTTACGCCCTAAGCCCTCATGGTCGACTTATTTGCCAATAAACTAACATTTAGATTGCAAAAACACCCACTCACTAAACTCTTCCCCCTTACTCTCATCCTTAAACTTTTCTATAACGGATGCTAGTTGTCTTGAATATAAAGGATGAGAGGGGGATAATTAGATTTATCTAAAAAGTCATCCGAAATCATCGCTTTTAATAAAATATCTAATTTTTAATTTTTAATCTCCAAAAAGAAGCTGTAGGTACCACCGGCAATTAAATTTATATAACAATTATAAATAGATCCTTACTTTTGCAGCTCTATATACTGCAACTGATACATTCAATACATCATCAAAACCATCATATATCCAAACAAAATCAGCATACGTTAAAGATTGGTTAAGAGCCCAACCGTACAAATTATTTATATCTATAAACAACAATTCGTTGTCCTCTGAAAAAGCAACATAGTGTTTGTTAACAAACGTTAAACCTTCTCGTATTCCTACCTCGTAAAAATTTAACATTTCCATGTCCTGTAAAAGCTCCATGGGTCATAAGTGCTAACGTCCATGACATTCCAGGAATACCATAGAAATTTAAAGGTTCAAGACCATTGTATGCAATGGGCTTTTTACGAAACTGCTGAAAGTAATCAGTGAGTAGGAATACATCAACTTTTAAATAATGCATCATATAGTCACGCAAATTACCTCAGTTTTGTTGCATCCAAACCAATTCAGCAGTCGCATACTCATCATCCGTCACACCCTCCCATTTAGGAGGCAATTCACAAGTAGTTTCAAGAACATTAAAAGAAGCGGCATAATCATAATGAAATATACCTTTAAAATCTATAATTAAACCAGAAAAGGCAGATGTAGTAAGCAGTAGTGTAGTAAGTGTTTTCACAGCCTTAGATAAAGATCGATTTACAAATTGCATACTATCTATAAATCTAACAGCCAAATATTTAATATGTATAATTAAAGAAATAAATTTTTCAGTCGAGGTAGGGATAATGTCTAAATTCGAAGAAGGAAAACCGTTGAGACCATGTTTTAAAATATGATGCAGATCGTAACCTTTTAAATTATTAAACACTATCGGAAGCAACTTATATATTCTACGAGCAAAATTATATTTTCGGCACGCTGCATCAAGATATTTACCTGTAGAGTGACAATGGTCTTTAGCAGGATTTACAATCAGTTTCTTGCGAAGATAGCAAGTTCGACATGATTTAAATTTTCGTTGTTCAGCGAAAGACATAAAACTTATCAACTTTTTCCCTTCCAATAATAATAATGTAGGACAATTGTGACAGCAATTCCCTCTACTTTTTTAAGAAATAAAGGAATGCAGTCATGTCCATAAAATTCGAAATATTGCTGTGTTTTTGTGTAGTTATTTAATAGTAAAAGGCCTGCTGAACTAGGCATATGAATTTGGTGATGTCTAACATCACCAAGGGAGGGATGATGGTTTTCGAATAATTTTCAAATTTTAAATATTTGTTATCGGGTAATGTGTAAAGGGTTATGCATGTCTGATTTTTAGTGCATAGAGCTACACGTTTATTAAAGGCATTATCCAGCTTGAAACTATTGCATCTAATCTTAACTGGATAATTGGGGTTCTGATGACAATTAATTAATTTATTGAGATCACTCACCGCGGTGTAGTAGTTCCTATCACTTTTCTCTTATAAAAGCAAATAAATAGGTGTTCGTCACTGACCTTTGAACGATGAATTATACTTAAATGAGGGGATGGAAGACATGACTATCAGGAACCTTGCGCCGTTTAAATTAATTTGTATAACAGGTTCTAATGAACCACCAACTTGATTAATATCATTATTTACAATATCTACAGTATTTATAATATAAACATTATTTACAATATCTACATTTTTATAATATCAATATCTACATTATTTATAATATCTACATTATTAATTGATTAGTCATCACTGAGTTCGATGACTTTGATTTTTATAAGTTTATTTGTTATTTTAAATGTCCTATGTTCAGCAGGTCTTTTATTTTTAGTTATTGTTGTTGGGCATATATTATTATTTATAATATTCATAATATTTACATTATTTTTATTACTGATAAAAAACAGCTTCTTTTTATTTATTTTAAATGAATCTAAATGGTTTTTGTGAGTGTTATGAAAAGCTTTATATTTTATGGGCTGAGGATGTTTTGAATACAGGGCAAATAAAAAACCTGGTGCAATTAAATCTATGGACAAAGTATTGTGTCATTTTTTGGTGACATATTTCACCATGTTTCTTTGATACCATGCAGTATTTTGGGTAAAATTCACTTGATAAAATAAAAATAATAAATTAAATAAAAAAATAATAATATAGTTATTTTACAATATTTCATACAATTATCTTTCATTATTATACAAGTCTATAACATAAAGACCTGTATAATAATGAATGTTTCCTATACATAAATATTGATTTTCAAATTATAGGGTGAATAGCTGCATGTCACTGCAAACTATTATTATTATTATTATTATTATTATTATTATTATTATTATTATTATTATTATTATTATTATTATTATTATTATTATCACATAAAATGAATATTATTAGTATCACATAAAATAAATATTATTATCATATAAAGTGAATATCGTTTTCAATGCTCACTGCAGAATATTATTATTATGATTATTATAATTTTTATTTTTTTTTATTATTATTGATAAAGAAGAGATATTCATTAACCTAAAATTTAATGAAAAAACGACCTTTTATTATTCACATAAATCATTCCCTAGAAATAGTTAATTATCAAGTCTGTATGATTTCATAAAATCTTCATAATGATTCTACTTTTCATAATTTTCAAAAATAACTTCATTAGAATTTTATTTAAACTCGTCAAATTTATTTAAATATATTAATTTACATTAATTATATTTTTAAAAAATTTAGAAAATAAATAAAGTACTAACATAAATCACCATCATTATTATCATCATGATCAGATGAATCGTCATCGGCCTCAGACGTGGGAGCATTAGTCAAATAAGCATCTTCTTTAAAGAAGTGGGAGGGGCATTATCCACTGTATCCTCCAAACTAATTGTTGGATAAGTTGCCGGAATCATATCATCATCATCTAAAATGTTTTTTTATATTTTGTAAATAAATAAATATTAAACTTATCGATAGATATGACCTCATAAATATTTTCATTAATAGAAGTGAGAGTATCTTCGATAATAATTGTTTCAATATTATTTCGAGCTAAAGAAATATTAATAAAATCATATAATAAACAAATAATTTTTACCAAAAATGTCATCCAAATTCAAAAGATCTTCATTTTTGGTTACATCGAACCATTCGAAATTTATTAAAAAATTAACATTAATAAATAATAAATAAAAATTACCAGTGGATGAAGTCAGAAAACATCTTAAAATATTATTATCTCCTGCCATATTGACAGATTTTGAATTTGCATATGTTTATAGAGATAATAATATTTTCGGGTTTCAGCCAATCAGTTGCCACAATACATACGTATTTTACATGCAATACACACATGAAGGTTAGTGAAATTTTGCATGCAGCCTATACTTTGTAGGCATGTATTCTTTGTAAAACACATACAGTCTAGAGTATGCATGCATGTGTTCTTTGTAAATTACATGCATTCTAGAATGTGTTCTTTGTTAATCATGTGATGACCATGCATTGTCTTTGTTAATTAGGCACTGATCATGCACTGTCTGTCGATATTAATTAAAATATTAATTATAAATTACAACACATAATAATAATAATTAAAAAATGGTTCAAGCGCACCATTATGAATATAAATGACTGCAAAATCGAACTAGTTCTTAGTGATAAAGGTAATGAGGACATTACTTTACCGGCTCAGAGAGAAATGTTAAACACCATCTTACTTTCAAAATATTATAGAACTGGGCCAAGTAAGTACCGAGTCAATATCTATGCTGAGAGATAACCAACAATCAATTCCAAAACCAAATCCAAAGCCGGATCCTTGTGATGAACAGCGTGTGATCTATCATTGACTTATTTATTGACATCATTTGTGCATAAACAATATTTCTTATTATTATCTGTTCTGTGTAATTCATTTTATTTATTGACATCAAACAATATTTTAGTATTATTTATCGGTTATCTGTTTTGTGTAATTTATTATGTAGTAGAATATATTTTCATAAACTTTTACAAATATTATATACAAGGGTAAAATCATTATTACTAAAATTATTATTGTTATTATTATTATTATTATTATTATTATTATTATTAATAATAATAAAATAAAACATAACACAACATTAATACATTTATTAGACATTTCTATAAGCTAAACATCAAATCGCTTTGATAATAACCAAGCTAAACAGTGTTGACCACAAGTTAAGGTCCATGGTTTTCGATCCATAGTTTTATTATACACGATGGTTTACCCATTATATGCAGTTTCGAAACCATTAAAGCCTGATAATAGAAACCCATAGGATCAAATACAAATGTCTTTCATATATATTGCTAACCAATGTTCTCCACCGAGATGATACGATTGAGTATTCACGATTATAGCTTAATTATTACGTAAATATGGAATTTTATCAAGAGGAAAAACTTCTAAAAATTCATGTCCCAGAATTTGTTTTCCAATTCGACAGACCAGAACTACATCAATAATATTAATAAAACATGACAAATTATCATAAATTATCTGTACATTTATACCAACAATGTTTGAACTCTGTTCAAACTAGTACGGTTCTGTTTGCAGTTATTTGAACCTCATTTTCAAATATTCCATATATTACAACATGCAGCGGTTCAGTTGTAGCTTTAGCAAACTTTATATCTAATCGTAAATTTCCATTTTGAGGTAATTGACTCTGATTTAAATCAAAATCGGGTGCCAAAAAAGAGAATGGATATTGGCTTTTAAAATCATTAAGAGTTATACCAAAGTTAAGGTTTTTATTCAAAAAAACCATATTTCTCACTATACTCTGCATATATCTAGCACAATAAGTATCATTATCGAAATCCTGAGTATATGTTTCTTTTTAATCATTATTTTTTGATAAAGTTAACGATGTTACAACAAAATGTTATAAAATTGAGCTCGATGTTAACTATGATCCATTATATTGAAATTCACTTTGAAATGTTAGCAATATAAAGTTGGGCATTCTTCTATCTCCAAATATTTGTTTCTTATAGAATGAAGCTGCACCTTTAGCTATTATTAGACTTATTAATTGCAACCTGCAATTAATAATATATTTAAAGATTGGGCATTCGGACAACTTGAAAACTGATTTACGTATTATTATTATTATTATTATTATTATTATTATTATTATTATTATTATTATTATTATTATTATTATTGTTTTATTATTAATATTATTATTATAGGCAAGGAGTTTTACAATAGTAAAGTTAAGCAAATCCTGGATCGTCTCAAAAAGACTTAGTAAAGTGAGTTGCTATACTATTTTACTGAGCAATAGTTGCCCACTAATCCATCCGGAAAATCAAGCAAGTAAATTTATGGTTGATCTTCAAAATCATATTTACTTACATGGAAATTGGGAAGTTGCTTTGCAAGACTTTACATTTGTGTACAATACATTCCCATTTTATAGTCAATATAAAATCAATTACAAGAAGCGTGTTTCCAAAACATGTAGTGGTATTTTCTCAATCAATAATATTGAACGATATTGTCATATTACGAATCAAATTTTAGATGAAAATTGTGTAATATTTTTCAAGGATGGATTGAATGTTAGTTGTAATTTTAGTCCATTTACAATAAAATTTGAAAATATTGATGATGCCAAACGAACGGGTAAAAAAGCTTAACATTGTGTTCCTGGTATTGAATGACTAATATGTTTCAAAACTTTTATTGACATCGGCCCTGTGAATGAACACATCAAAATATCTGTATCACATATTAATGAGGTTGAAGATAAATTTACGTTTACTAATGATTTATATATTGAAACACTTGAAGAGTTACATAAATATATTTCATTCAATTGTTTACATATATTTAAAATTATTGAAATTGTTAAAAATGGATTATGCAAATTCAGTCTGAATAACATTTCTGAAGTTACATTTGATAAAAACTTCGCTAATACATTGGGATTAGATAAGCAAGCATATCGGACAAGTGCTTTTGGTGTACGCAAACCAAAAATAATTAAACTTTATAGACAAATTTTCATATATACTAACATCATCGATCCTAAAATTGTTGGTGATTCTTTGGTTCCTCTATTGAAATCTGTTTGGGTTGATAAACATGAACAGGATGAAGTTGTCAATATAAATATCGATAATCCCATATACTTACCGATATCAACATCATGTATAAACAATATAGAAATAAATATTCGTGATGATAGCGGTAAATTTATTGAATATAGAAAAAGATACAAAAACTCATTTGACATTACATTTTAGTAAATTAGATGGCCAATAACAATATTATTAGTATGTATAGAGGTAGCCAAAGTGGTGGTGAATTACCATATTTTATTGGTAAACAGTACAGATCAGGATAGTTGAGAACTCTTGGTAGATTTGCACTTCCTATTCTTAAGCGTATTGGTAGTTTTGGTATGAAAACAGCTAAAGATGTGATAATAAATGAGTAGAAAATATTGCCATCTCTGAAATTAAATGCATTATCTGAGTTGGGAAAAGTTCTACCGGGTGTTGCGGGTATGTTTCAAAAACAGGAAATGGCATCGGCACCAGCTCAAAAATGTAAAAGAAATCATAAACAAACGAATGAAAGGATATGGAACTATATTTCAAAAATTATTTGCAGTAAATCTGAATTGTGTTTATTTGATAGACCATCTCCTAGCAGTAATTGAAATGGGGGCCTTTGAAGAAGTATTTCAAATGAATTTTATTATGGATAGTAGAATTGATATTGAATTTTATATTAACGGTTCCCAAACTGAATATTTAGATTTAAACGATACATTCTTAATTGTTCAGATCAAAGTTGTAGATAAAGATAGAAAACCGTTAGGTGAACCATGTGATGTAATACCAAACAATTGCTTGTTTCATACACTTTTTAAAGATGCAGTTCTCGGATTTAATAATATCAAGATTGAGGGAAGTAACAGTACATATATTGACAAAGGTCTAATAGAAACTATTATAAATTACAATCGCGATACTAAAAATACATGTTTAACTCCTATGGGTTATGGTAGTGATGATGATAGAAAAAGTGGATTAAAGGCTCAAAATTATTTACCATGTGCTTATCATTACAACTCGATTTTATGGATCAACTGAAATATTTACTCCCAGGTGTTAATGTACACATTAGATTGAAAAGATCTGATTCGGCATTATCACTAACAAGTGCTACTACTGCACCAAATCTTCAATTAGTTGATGAAAAATTATTGGTGAGAAGAGTTCGTGTTGAACCCTCTGTATTAGTCGGTCAACAAATAGGGCTCAATTCTAATCATGCAATATATCCATTGAAAACAAAGGAAATTGTTCAATTTGCTATAGAAGCATCAGACACAAAGTTGAAAAGAATGATGATTAAAGACGATTTGCAAGGCGAAAAGGCAATAATGATTATGTTGAGGATTAATAAATTAATAGAATCGAGAGCAGCGGAAACGTCTAAAATAATGGCATCATTACTGGAATAGAGTCAGATGTCACTGAGTGTACAAAGTTTGAAAAGTGTAATTGAACTATGTGCTGATTATTATGAGGTAAATTTAAAGGATAGAGAGGAAATAACAAATATGATGAAAATAATTGGGAAAGCGTTCAGAAAAAAATAAATGGTTAGATTTTAGTTTTATTGATGTTGTAGATGAAAGTAGAAATAGTGTGATCTGTATTCGTTGTGAAATTGGAGACTATGTTAATGATTTAAAAAATAGATTAAAAGAGAATAATGGAAGACAGATAATAAAGATGAAATTTAAGAATAGATATTTAGAAGACGATGAATTTTTAATAGATTGTGGTTTTAGACCTGGAAATAAAAATAAATTGCAGGTTGCGTGTATGATTAGGGAAGTAGTAGTGGATAAGGAAAACCGCATCAGTATTAATGTCGACATTACCAACAGATATTATGCGTTTTATAGAAAATGAGTTTACCAATAAATGTGAGCAAATGGTTTATGCAACAAATTACAGAAGTGTTTACGTATCAAAAATGATGGTGCATGAGGCAAAAGCTAAAATACACACAAATTATATTAAACTCACTTACTATTTTAACAATAAAATTGATTATTTGTACCATTTTAGTCAAAACATTATGTAGAGCATATATCGGGAAATGATTCTAAATGATTGTAAATTGAATAAAGAAATACTTAGAAACAGGATGGCAATGGCCATTACAAACTCAAACTTAGTAGCACCTATGTTAATATCGGAAAATGTTGTATTTGCCAGAATCTTCGGAGAGGCCCTATGTAGCTACAAATGCAAAGCAATTACAGTAAAAATTATGAAATACGAAAAATTTACAAATGAATTGCCGGTGAGTATAAACGGATAAATGCGATTTATGGAACCCATAACAAGAAATATTACTGGAAGAGCATACTAAGCCAAAAATTCTTTAATGCAATAGATTGCTAGCTCCATTATATCGCTTAGCACAGGATTCATGGATAGCATTACCAGATTACTGAGGAGTGAGAATTAACAAATCTAGAATACCTAGTAAATTTTACATCCTTTAATAAGATAGCACAAATGGGTTTCTATGAAAACGAGGATATCAAAGAGGCTCAATAAAATTTGTTATTTCAGTCAAAAAAGGAACGTGTAATCTCAGAAATGATTTATACAATATTGCCTAACAGGGAAGGTAAAGTCAATTATGAATACCTTCTAACACCAGATCAATTTAGAAAGGCAACATATAAAATGATGAAAAAGATCTGGAGGAAATACATATTTTTAGGACAAGCATGTGCAGGATTAATTGGATTCTATTTTATAATCATAACAATAAAATTAATAATGTTGCAAATATTATCGGCTCATAGAATATATGTAATATCCGGATGGTCATTTAAAATGATTATTGGTTGATTTCCGCTTATAGCGAGATTTTTCATTACTCATCATCAATAAGAGAAATGGCAATTATGAGAGCACAACTGAAAACCGATCAAAGAAGCGAAGTATCTCTATGTGCAGCAAGTGATCAAAATAACGATAATAATGATGACATTGATAATAATAAAAAGGAGCAAAAATATTTTCAAAAAGGAATCATGAAGAGTATAAAACAGCCAGAACTACAATTTTTATTAGAACCTATGCCGAAACTTAGTGGAATTGAAACGCTTTCCAAGTGGTATACACCAACGTTTTTGCCAACAGCACCAACGTATCCAACTAAAAAATTGAAAGAAATGAAATCGGTAGAACATATTCAAATTGAATTAGATAACATTGAATCCACGAGCGCTGAAATTTAACATAAAAACATGGTCGGATTACCATGCAGTTATGCGATGATGACATTAGAAAGTAAAGGCAAACAGCCTCGCATAAACATTCTATTCAATGGAAGAAAAGTGGAAGCTTTATTAGATTCAGGTTCCAATAATACTTTAGTATCAGATGATTTTTTGAAAATGGAAGCGAGATCAAATATGAAACCAAAGAGTAAAATAATAAGGTCAATGTCGCACAATGTTTTAAATATAATTGGGAAATTAAAAGCTGAATTAATCATTGGTAATCACGAATTAGTGCATTATGTGTCAGTAATGAGAGATAGTCCTGTCGGATGTTTAATTGATATGGATGTGATGGAACAATTACAAGGAATTTCTCTTGATCTAAAAACTGGGAGATTAATGAAAGGACAAACATACGAAAAAGGACATAAGGTGAGAGAGGTATTTTTAAATCAAACACTAGAATTGTCAGCAAGAAGTCAGGTAATATATTATGGGATGTGTTAGATGTTTCAGATGACAAGTATATATTTGAACCAAATGAGAAGTTAATAGAAAAATATGAAGTACCAATGTGTGATGAAGTGGTAAAAGTCAAAGACCAAACAGTGCCAGATAGAATAGTTAATCAAAACACAAAACCCATCCAAATCAAACTAAAACCAAAACTGTACAGAGAGTAATGACCGGTAAGTCAAGATCTATACTAGTCGAAAATCAATATTTCAGCAAAACGAAACAAATCGAGTTCATTTACAGTTAGTTAACCAAAAACTAAAGATTTCACGGAAAGCAGTTATTAACGAAAAAGTTGTGAGAGTTGCAAAAGTAAGGATCTATTATAATTGTGATATAAATTTAATTGCCGGTGGTACCTACAGCTTCTTTTTGGAGATTAAAAATTAAAAATTAGATATTTTATTAAAAGCGATGATTTCGGATGACTTTTTAGATAAATCTAATTATCCCCCTCTCATCCTTTATATTCAAGACAACTAGCATCCGTTATAGAAAAGTTTAAGGATGAGAGTAAGGGGGAAGAGTTTAGTGAGTGGGTGTTTTTGCAATCTAAATGTTAGATTATTGGCAAATAAGTCGACCATGAGGGCTTAGGGCGTAAAATTAGCAGGTACAAATATAAATCATCAATCATATTTAGATTGTTACAATAATGAGATTATATCTGTATCTCAGACTAAGAATCATCAGCTTCTCACTTTTAAAAATAGTAAAATAGCGTTAATGAATTGTTTAACATTTTTTTTATAATTAAATAAATTGTGCAATTTGTAGATTTGAAAAACAGATTAAAACAAAAATTATTATTAGTATTTTAAATAATAAATTTAATAACGATTTACTCAATTAGATTTGGAAATATCATTTACTGTCAATTTCTTTAACACTCGATTTCATTGGTGGAATCGCAACATTTTATTCCGATTCAACAACCAATAATATTTGACACAATTCGGCTTTGATAGCTAGCATGTAGAACGTAACTTCACGCAGAAATATGGCTATATATAAGAAATATTATTAGATAAAATAGATAGAAATGGAAAACCATTTTTAAACCAAAGTTATCATTTAGGAATCCTTTTATTTATTTTATCATAGGAAAGACCTTAAATTTTCAGGTAAGTAATCAGAAATGAGGAAAGCTGATTGTGCACATTTAAAGCTGTGTGTCGAAATACTAAAGTAGTGCAAATGTATCGGACAAGATCAAATATAGCAAAAATATTCCTAATTTTTAAAAATCTAAATTTAAAGTATTATTAAAACAGCTCCAAAGAAATAAATATTAATATCTTTAATTATATTAAAATTCATTAATTCTATTTACAGCTTTGAGAATTCAATTATTATCCATTCAATAAATCACATTATATTGCCATCTTACTATTGTATAGTTTTATCTTTGAACTAATAGCCAATACTATCTTCATCACTACTTTCGTCACCATCTTCATCATCGAATTCATATTCATCAATATCTTCTTCATCAGTTGGATCTTCTTCGTTGAATTCTTCATTATGGTTTTCAATTTCATATTCATCGATCTCATCATAATCACTGTATTCACTGTCAACGCCGCCGTCTTCATCTCCATCTTCGTCATAATTTTCTTCTTGATTTATTGAATCCTTTAATTGGACAGTTTGAAGAATTGGTTCGGGCTCAAAACCAGTGAGCTTATCAACACAATTTCCACCCATTTCCTTATAAACGAGGATCTCGTCCATTACGGATCGGCATTTTAGACATCGGTTTGAAACCTCAATCCATTTTCGTATGCACCTTTCACAGAATTGATGGCGACAATTTCTTGCTTGACCAAACGATGACGTAATATTTAACATACAAATTGGGCATTCAATATTTTCTATTGTCATTTGATAAATAATATTCCTAAATCAGACTTATTTAAACAAATTTATTAAATATTCACTTGATTATGCAAGAAAAATTAAGGAAGAATTTACTCTCTTTCGTGTTATTTGCGATTTCCCTTTCCGTTTTCCTATATGTTGCATTGAAACCCTGAAATGTCAGTTAGTAAAAATTACAAACGGTCCAACTAAATCATATTAAATAAAAATAATAATAAACTAGAGTTAGCCTTAAATGAATTTCTAAATGTAGAAATTAAACTAGAGATTTTAGAGTTTATTTAAATGCGTCCAAAACATTGACATATACCCGCACAATTCGGATGTATGTCGAAAATATGTACAATATCAGATAGATAAATTACAATAAGAAAATCACATTTAATTAATATTTAAGTTGTTATAAACAAGTAAAATATTGCGCGATATCATCCAAGTCGCCCAGTGATAATTGACAAATAAAATAATTTCCGCAAAAATAAATCACAATTCATTTGAAATGAAATATACAAATAAATTGAAATCCAAGTGCATGTGCGATGCCATTTTAAAAATGACGTATATAAAATAAATACTGCAGGAATTCCTCCCATAGTACGGTTAATCGGATCCATCAACTAACCGCACTATTTGAAACCGCACTAATTAAGGAATTAACAACATACAAAAAAGATAATTGATTCCAAACAAAATAATATTTTCTTGTTTGTCAATAATTAAAACGATGGCAAAGTTATGAATGTATATTACCCTATACAGACATTGTATCACACGACATATTATCACTTCTTATTTAATTATTTTATTTATTATTTACGTTTTTTATTTTTAATCTTTAATAAGGACCCGTAAGAAACTTAAGAGGATTATTTAATAATCGAAACTGTTTTCAACAATATAATTATTACTTCGCAGCAAGGGCTCATTTTGTTTTTCACTTATCTGATATATTAATTTATGCTGCTACCAAGGAATTACCGTTTCATATTTATACTTTATAATAATAATTAATATATATTTTTATCAAAGAAAAAATTTACAATGGATTTTATTCGATTTTGGAGTTTCTTAAAGGGGAAATCGAACTGTATTTTTTGAAAATTTTGAATACAATAAGATTCGAGAAAACAAAGAGAAAACAATTCAGTGGAGATATAAACTTTATTCAAAATTTAGATACACGGCCACAATAACAAATAATGCTAGCAGAGTGGTGAATAAGATTAATGCAACTCACTATCACACTGGTAATATTTAGCGTTCATTAGCAAGGATTGCAGTTGACATTTATTTTTAAGGGGACATTCAAATCTTCTGTGTTCTTTTTCTCCACAATAAAAGCATTGTCCAGAAGAAAGATTTTCTGTATTTGGTGGGGGTAGACCAAGGCTTTGATTGTATAATCTTGTCGCTATATGTTTCATTGATACTGTATGATTTCTCTTTTGAAACGATGTATTACTCGGTTTTATTTCTCTCTCTATATTTTGTCTCGGAAATCTTCTTTGGTCCAATATAAATACTGAAGGTTTCTATTGATTCTTATATTCCCAATCTAGAAAACAGTCCTCATTTCCTATTCTATGATTAGTTTGCATACATTTGCATAAGTTCTTTCATTATTATTTTTTGTTCCTTCTGTTTCTCTATTCAAATATAAGTAACCTAAAAATATAAGTAATCAAAGAAGAGTAAATAAACAGTAATATGTGAGCCCGGAACACCAAAGAAAAAAAGTTAGAAAAATTGTTTGTAACCTTTATTCAAATTTTTGTACACCTCTTTATAAATTTTTTGTATGGTCCCCCAGACTCAAATTATTATATAATTCCACCGAAAATCGTTGGCTAGTTTCTGACTACCTCATGACTGCACTCAAATAAACCCTATTAACTTAATGACCACCTCAAATTTCTTCTATTATTGAATTTTCATAAAACCTTTTGATGTATTTTAGAGATTTATAGCTCGTTCAAGTCACTAAAATCCTTTCGGAAATTTAGTATTATCAATTTTCTAAAGAAACATTAAAATTATTTCTTTGATTTTCCTCAATTTCTTTTATGCATTTTGAACATCCATAATTCGTTGGATTCGAAATAACCCCCCCCCTACAGGCCTATAATACTGCTTTCCCAAATTACGTTTATTTTTCATCTGACTTCTCAATAAATTTAAGAATTTATAGTTTTTTTGCATCGAATTCCTTTCGATAAACACTTTATTGAAATTCAGTCGACTTCTCGGTTTTTGCTTCAGATCTGATTAAGTTAATATAATTTGTTTAAATAACTAATCTTTTTATTCATTCTTTTATTGGGATGCCCCTCCCCCATTGATTTATATTATTATGTTTATATTCGTCTCATTAATCGCTATCCGTACAGAAGCATTTCCCCCACAATCTAACAATTTTTCAAACTTTTATTTATTATATTATTTCTGAGTTTTTGACTATCTATTTTCACTCAATTTTCTACACCCTAGAATTTTCTGTGCACCACTTTTGAGAAACCTCAGAAAATAATAATTATAATAATTATAACCAAAATAAATACATGAAAAATACAAATCTCTTAATCCTAAAATATTTGTTTATAGTAAAAACTTTTTAAAATTACAATTTAAAATTTCATAAAATTTAATTAAAGACCAATGTTTGATAATTTCCGCAATGTTTATTCATATAATTAAAAATGACATATTTTGACCGAAAATTGGTCTTGATAACTCATAACCAAACTTTAAAATAGACTTTCGATTCTCCACTTCTTCTCTGATTGAGTAAAAGAAAATATTAAATCAGAGAAGATGAGGAGAAAGTGAAAGGTTTAATACAAAAAAATTGGTGAATTTTTAAATTACAATATTTTCTTAGATGACCATGTCCCACGGGAGAAAAGCCATTTAAATGTGTATATTAAAAACGTAGGAAAATTGTAATTTTTTAATAACATTTTGGCTTCAAAGTGAAAAATATCTATTTAAAATTTATTTAACAAAATTATTGCTTAACTACTTCTTTAGTGCAGTTGACTGGACCCAATTTAACCTGCTATCAACATACGGGTCAAACGTATAAAAACGTCCTCAAAATAAATGCAATGTCCCGGAACGTTAATTCAAGTTTCGTAATTAGAAGAGCTCCAAATTAGGAGGTTAATGTCAATAGAACGTTTATTAAATGACATTTAAAATAAAACAAATATGTTTTAATGGTTCCACGACATTTCAACGAAGATATTACAACAAATACAATTACAGAGAAAGTTGTACTACGAATACGCTTTGCAACGAATGCACTTATATACATTATACCCATTTAAACTCAATGTAATATTAATACAGTGGCCACCGCTTATTATATTAGTGAGGATAATTAAATAGAATAATTAATTATCGTGTTAAAATATGTAATGAATGTTAATAAAACTATAATAATAAATTTAAATAAGTTTAAAAGTTAAAGTATGGAAAAAAACATTTAAAAAAAACATTTATGATTAAAAACAACTTTAGATCGTTGTTTTAATATTATTTTGTTTGTAGTTTTTTTGAATAAAGTTTGGAATTTATTATAATTTAGTTTTTAACGGACGTATTAAATTTACGAAATCAAACTACTAATATGGCGACCACGATGGTTAACTTTATCAAGGCACCTGAAAGCTTCGAAATAGGAGCTGATATTGAAAATTTCATCAAAGAAGCATAGAGATTCTTTGAACTAATGTCAATTGCTGAGGATTTCAAAGGAAGATTTATAAAAGCCTTTTTATCAACTAAAGCAATCAAGAAATATGACTGCACTGACGAGAAGCAGAGTTATGTGGACAGATTGAGATTAGCTTTCATCAAACCGATGAATTTGATGGAAACACTGGAATACAGACAAGTTGAAGATTCTGTTTATGATTTTTGTGAGAAAATTGAGAAATTGGCGAGAAGAATTCTGAAATATGAATTATATGATGAGGAGCTACAAATATTTCTTATTTTTAATGTGGTGGGAGATCAATATTTAAAAAAATATTTAATGTTAAACGAATATAAATCGGTCTTAGAAATGAAAAAGAGAATTAAAATGCATGAAAAGGTAAATAAAGAATTAACTCGAAACAAAATATTAAGAATCATTTATGATTAAAAACAACTTTAGATCGTTGTTTTAATATTGTTTTGTTTGTAGTTTTGGAATTTATTATAATTTATGTTTTAATGGACGTATTAAATTTACGAAATCAAACTGCTAATAATAATCACGGCCAATGTTATCACTTTCACTAAATCCCACCCGGTTTGTTTTCTTTATACGACATTACAATATTCTATAAACTAAATTATAATTAGGTTTAAAATTGTTTAAAATGTCTGAAAAGGGTGAAATATAAAATATGAAATAATTAATTAATTTTTGTTTCGAATATTTAATAAACTTTTTGTTCGATAAACTCGAAGAAATATCAGGTGTAAAAATTAGAGGTATTTTAACTCTAGCTGAAGCATTGGGTAAAGAATATTTTGGTTGTGATTCCGAATTTCCGAGTGACGATGAAGAAATTGTTAATGATGAAGAAATCACTACCAAACATTTAGTGGGTAATGAGAATAACAAATTTAAAACTTTTGTTGATTATGTTATAGAAAATTTATTGTTTGAATATTGTGGTGATAAAGCCTGTAAATGTAATAATCAATAAATCGTTAAAATGTAGTTTTTATTACTAATTCAGTTAATAACAAAGAATAATACATTTATTAAAATTTACGGTAAATCCTATTACAAATAAATATAACAGATGCACCAGTTATACGTTACGTTTAGTTTCTGCGGCAACTTTAATAATTGTTACTCATCCACCGTTTGCTTCAACCCTTGGATCAATTTTTGTTTCAATTACCTAAATAATGATAAAAAAATGAATAGTAATATACCTCTATGAACTATAGAAAATAATTTTCATAGTCAGAGACGGATTTTAAAATCATATGTTTCATGTATATTAGTTCTATGATTATTCGCATCCATATTCTCGTCAAACATATAATTAAATATCGATTGGTAAAAATTTTTCTTTTTCTCTAATGTTGGCAAATTGATAATGGAATCAAATGGGATGTCTTCTTTCATTTCATCGGTACGGTTGACCATGAATTTTATATTTTTAATGATATCATCATCATCTCCATTATTAGCGACCAGCTCATTCATCAAAGTTATAAAAATTTAGTTTCTGGCATTTTATAAAAATGTTTTGAGGAGTAGACTCATTTATACAATATTTGACCAACCAGAATCGTGTATGGATATTGCATTTGTGTTACAATGGATAAAAATAGAATTCTCAAAGCTGTAAATAGAATAAGTGAATCTTAATATAATTAAAGATCTTATTATTTCTTTCTTTGGAGCTGTTTTATTAATGTTTTAAATTTATTTTTAAAAATTAGGAATATTTTTGCTTTATTTTATCTTGACCGATACATTTGTACTACTTTAGTATTCTGACACACAGATTTTAATGCACACCAATCAGCTTGCCTCATCTCTGATTACAAACTAATCATTTATCTGAAAACTTTAGGTTATTCCTATGATAAAATTGTTCAGTTATAATTTTATTTGGTTCGGTAGGAACTGTTTGCTCAGACTCCACGTGCTCTTTAAATTGTATTGAAATAACTCAACACTGGAAAACTTTTATTTGATTCCAACAATTTCACAAAGATTTAAATGTTTCTTTTATATTATTGACAGGAATTCCATGGGAAGCCGAATTTTTATATAACTACAAAAATATCCTTGACAAGTCTGACTAGTTTTCTTTTTCAATCTCACGGACTCGTTCTATTTCTCAATAAATCTTTTAACATTTCTATTGCTCGCAATTTTTTCTGAAATATTTGTGTCCTTGTTGTTGATTTGAAATTCTCTTATATAGGGAATCTCTCCTCAACGACTAATCTGATTGACGGATATTTAAATTGGACTTTCGAGAAACTAGTTGAACAATTTACTTTTATCTTTTGGTCGCTTCAACCGTTCCTCGGGAGAAAACTTCGGAGTAAATTATATTAGGGAATAATTCGTTCCCTTTGTAATTAAATTTATCAAAATAGCATAATTTCTCCCTAATTTCATTTATTTGTTTTCGTAATTTTAATTAACTTTTATTTTCTTAATAACTTTTTCTAGGGACCCCAAATTAATTTTATATTATTTTCATACTCGTCTAGTTTATTGGAATCGGCACATACTCATTTCCCACGGAAAATATTGAATTTAATTTTTTGATTATTTTTAATTAATTATTTTAGTTTTCCAAATTTTTATTTATTATAATTTTTTGAAGATCACCTAACCCCAACAAAATAAATGAAGGCTCTCCTAAATGATAACTTGCGTTTAAAAATGGTTTTACATCACTAATTATTTTATCTAATAATATTTCCCATTTACATCCATATTTTTGTCTGAAGTTACATTATAAATGCTAGCAATCAAAGCCAAATTGTGGCAAATATTATTGGTTTTTGAATCGGAATAAAATGTTGCAATTCCACCAATGAAATTGAATGTTAAAGAAATTGTCAGTAAATGATAAAAATGTTTAAACAAGTGTTGGGCCAGAACACAAACGGCCTTGAAAATTGTTTAAATGCATCAGCAATACAGCACAAAAACCCAGCACCAAGATAACTTAAAATACAATATACAACATCAACTAAACACTTTAAAATCTGAGAGAATATAAATAATTATAAAATCAAAAAACATAAAAGTAAAATAAAATAAATACAAAATGCATCAAGAACCGCACGAGATTTACACAAAAAATAACACAATAACAAGAAAATTTGACCGTAAAATGACAATTTATGTAAATGTAAAAATTTAATGAATTAAAAGAGTGAAAATAAAATATTTTTGGTTGAATAAATTTAATTAAAAATGTTAAAAATAAATTACCAATATAAATTAAGAAAATAATAAAAAATTTAATTTAGATAACACAAATAATTTTAAGGTCAAATTTGTTTAATCGCAATAAAAATAACACGCAAGGTTAAGGTCAAATTATAGGTATATATACTGATGTGTTTTGACAAATTTTTAATCTTATGTTTCAGTCTTATGTTTCAATCTTATGTGTACAATCTTATGTGTAAGCGCATGAGTGAATATCAACTCATTGATTGATAACTAATGCTATGAATTGAAGATATTATATGAACTTATTGATTGATAATGCTATGAATTGAAAATGTTTTGAATTATGCTATTGCAAATTACCAATATATACTGTCGATTTTATGAATAAATATTTTATTGCATTGAAGCTTCTACCCAATTGGAATGGTGACATTTATTTATTTCCTTTTTCCTGGCCCACAGCCACACAACATGCAAGCTATTAAACTAAGACATAACTAGTCACGCTGTGTAAATGCGGTCTCTCCGCCTATAGCGTGTGCCCGTGAGAGTTCCGTCATGCGCAACGACGGGCTCAAACGTCAAATCATTGAACGTAAATAGCGAAAGAGAGTAGCTTGAGAGTGGGTCTTTTGGCTCAATTTCTTGCACTTAATTTCGATAAAATTGACATAAAATTTTAAACAACAATCGGCTCAATTTCACTAACACCGAGTAGTCCAGTTGGCACTCATTAACTATAATATGAACAGAAATAAATCATAAGGACAAAGAGAAGGAAAGGGTATCGGGGAAAATAGCGAAATCGTTGCAACAGTTAAAATGAATAGCCATCGAAAAAAGATTAATCCGTACGACCAAAATTATGGAAATTAATGTTTTAAATAATATATAAGAATTAAATAAATTATGTTGAATTGAGACGGAAAATATGGGCAGAACGCTGCGCAAATTTTCGGAAATAATGAAAACATTTATCGTAAAACTGTATAATAAGGGCGGAACGCTGCTCAAGTTTTCCGAATTAATTAAAATACTTATCGAAAATAGTAAAGTAAAAGTGGAATGTTGTTCAATTGTTGGTATAATATTTTTTTTAAAAATTAGGATTTTTTGCTTTATTTGATTTCTTGAATATATAAAATAGAATTCTCAAAGCTGTAAATAGAATTATTTAATTTTAATATAATTTAAACATTTATTTATTTCTTTGGAGCTGTTTTATTAATGTTTTAAATTTATTTTTAAAAATTAGGAATATTTTTGCTTTATTTGATCTTATCCGATACATTTGCACTACTTTAGTATTCTGATACATAGATTTTAATGCGCACCAATCAGCTTGTCTCATCTCTGATTATTTTTATCTGAAAACTTTAGGTTATTCCTATGATAAAATTGATCAGTTATAAATTTATTTGGTTCGGTAGGAATTGTTTGCTCAGACTCCATGTGCTCTTTAAATTGTATTGAAATAACTCAACACTGGAAAACTTTTATTTGATTCCAACAATTTCACAAAGATTTAAATGTTTCTTTTATATTATTGACAAAAATCCCACGGGAAGCCGAAGTTTTATATAACTACAAAAATATCCTTGACAAGTCTGACTAGTTTTCTTTTTCAATCTCACGGACTCGTTCTATTTCTCAATAAATCTTTTAACATTTCTATTGCTCGCAATTTTTTCTGAAATATTTGTGTCCTTGTTGTTGATTTGAAATTCTCTTATATAGGGAATCTCTCCTCAACGACTAATCTGATTGACGGATATTTAAATTGGACTTTCGAGAAACTAGTTGAACAATTTACTTTTATCTTTTGGTCGCTTCAACCGTTCCTCGGGAGAAAACTTCGGAGTAAATTATATTAGGGAATAATTAGTTCCCTTTGTAATTAAATTTATCAAAATAGCATAATTTCTCCCTAATTTCATTTATTTGTTTTCGTAATTTTAATTAACTTTTATTTTCTTAATAACTTTTTCTAGGGACCCCAAATTAATTTTATATTATTTTCATACTCGTCTAGTTTATTGGTATCGGCACATACTCATTTCCCACGGAAAATATTGAATTTAATTTTTTGATTATTTTTAATTAATTATTTTATTTTTCCAAATTTAGCATTTCCTTAGCATTCCCAAAGGATCAAAGATGCATGCTATATAACTCAGTAAACTTCTTTTCGTGACATTTTCATCATTGGCAGTTCGTCCTTCAAACCGAAACAGGTGTTCACTAGGAAACTAATAAATTCCTAACGTTTTCATCGTGATTGTTGGATTTTCTTCTATTGTTAAGGAATTTGCTCGTTTTTCTCCGGAATCATCTCCATTACTTTTAAAGGATTTGATATCCACTTTCGTGTTGCATACCAGCATTTTCCCAAAGTAACGTAAGATCTTTCTTAAGAGCCAATGCTTCATCTTCAGTCTCCACGGAGTCAATTCTGTCATCCATATAAGTATATTTGACTTTGATTTCTGGCACTCTCTCATAAACATTTGCATGTCTTCTTGCATGCTCTTGTTTTAGGTATTGTGTTAACCCGATAACTAGTCTTGAAAACTCAAATTGGAGTATTTTCTCATTTTCTCTCCATAAAAACCGTAAATCGCTCACTATATACTTACTTTATATCATCGGAATCTCAACAGGATTTTGAACTAATCATTTTGCAGCATTTGTCCCGTTTAGACATTTTCCTTTACATTTCGCAGCTGCATTGAACACTATTCAAACCTTTGTTGTCACCTTATCTTGTTTCATGACTAAAAAATGTGGCAAAATCCACTTGGTTTCTGTCTCTTCTTGCTTGCTCACCTTTCTTATATAGGTTTTACTCTCATGATCTTTCAAAATCTTCTCATATTCCTTTTTCAAATCTTTATCTTTATCTAGCTTTCGCTCTAAACTCTCCAATCGTTTTATTGTCATCTATTTATTTTCAATTAAATGCACCTTCCCTTCTTCCCATGGTAAATTTATTTGATAATTATCGTCTTTTATAACTGTGTTTCTTTTCACAACCAATTTCTAGGCAATTATCACACATATGATTATCCCTGACAAACTTCCAATGTTCATCCAACGTCATTTGTCGGAAATCTTGACACTGGTTTAGGAAATGCGCACTCTTGCATTTTGCACAAACTAAACTTCTTGCACCTTGTTTAGTTGGCTCAGTAGTCTTATAGTTCTTTAAGATGTTTTGCGACACAAAGGTTGTTGGTCTTGCCATGCCGATTGTTAATTATATCTTCTATTTGTGCTAATTGATCGATTAGTGATAATCATTAAATCCGTACAACTCTTCTAAGGCTGTCCTCTTCATTTCTGTTAATGACATGACCCACTCATTAAGTGTCTTCACGTTATTTTCCTTCTCGTTACTCATTCCCCAAGTCACCAACCGAATTTCTAATTTTTCAGGTAGTTTTTTGATGAGTGCTTGATACAGGAACCCACCATGTAGCTCATTCTGCTTTCCGAGATCTTTTAAGCTAAGAGTTAGTGAATTTAATAACTCTTGAAAACTTTCCAGGTCCTTTATTGACTCAGAATTTATAGATCTTAAGCTGTTTATTTCATCAGAAATCACTAAGAAGATTCTTTCTGCATATCTATATCGTTTATCCAACCATCTAAGAGCTTCTACATAAGCATCAGCAGAGAAACCAAGACAGTTCACAACCCTAAATGGTTCATCTCTTAAAGCCTGTAGCAAATGAAGCAATTTCTCTTCATTTGATCAGCATGCCGAATTTACGTAGGCATCAAATATTGCTTGCCATTGCAAGTATTCCAATGTTTTCTCCTTGAACATTGGAATATCCATCTTCTTTAGCCTGTCCAGTGACCACCTTAAAGCTTTCTTCCCCCACCTTCTAAGCCAACTTTTCGTCACGAGCCTCAATGGCATTCAACTCATCATCAAGCTCATCAGCCAACGTTTTTAATTCGATCCATTCCTTTTGCACTTCTTCAAAAGTTTCTTCGTACTTCCTTCTTTTTTCTTTCAAAACCTCCACTCTACTAAAGGATCTTGTTAACTTTGACTTTTGCAATCTTTTATTTTGATCTCCAAATTTTAGTTTCTTCTGGGGCTCTTCTCTTGAGGCTTCTCCTTTCATACCCCCAAAGACATGCATCACGAAGTGGCACGTCGATCCGACCTAAATTGACGACTTTGACACAGTCTATCCATGCCTGCAAAGATAATTATTTATTTTTCTGATGGAATCCCTTCTTTGTCTTGAATCTTTACCTTTACTACCTTGATAATTATTTTTTCCCGGTCAGGGTTCTTGCAAATATCTGAAAAGAATGCTGGGGCCCATCGGAACATTTTTCGAAATAGACAACCCCGCCGACCCTATTAATTAAATTAAATTCGCTATGGTGTATCTCCCATTCTATCTGAATTCCTTTGCTCACTAACTCGACTTGCTTCTTTTGAATAACCCATCAACAATTTCTCACTAAGAATGAGTTTTCTGAGCAAACTCTGGATAGTTTTGTTGAATTGAAAACCCTCGCAACACAAAACCGTCGGCCAATAATTCCACACGCCCAATACCTCTAATAATTTCTAATAATAATGGGGAGATTTGTTTATTTTCAATTTATAACTATTTGCCGCTTGTTCAATGTAATTTAAATGAACCATCAATGAATCCATTAAAATAAAAATTTCTTTATGTATTTTATTATTATGTAAAGCTAATGCATCCGTCAAAAGACTATTTAATGAAAACGCAAACCTGTCTGCCATACTCAATTCGGATTTATTGAAATTAATTAAAAATTTGGATACCCTTATTACAATAGATTTAACCCAAATATATTCTATATTAAAATTATTATTCATATTTAATTTAAATCTAATTAAAGAAAAGCAATTGAGGACTTTACAATTAAAGCTCACCCGATATTACAAAGAAACGTGGTTCTCAGATAAGAACCACGCTCTGCTAGCAATGTTTGGACGGGTAGCAGTTTGGTCTGAATCAGCATTCATGAGATCTTTGATGGAAGCTGAACGATTGAGCCTGACGGCATAAAACAGCTCTTCACTCAATTTATCTTTCATATTGGTCTGACAGATATATATTTGGCCCGAAACATCATCCAATAATTTATTCAGTTTTTCATCATTGCCGATAGCAAATTGCCAATGTTAAGGAATAATATGACTTTTCTTGTTATCTCTTGCAGCATTACCAGCCAATTGGAGTAACTCAGCAGCTAAGCATCCCAAAACTGCTGCTAAATAAACTGTTGCTCCAGCTCCAACAAGTTCAGAAAAACTTCCTTTTCGAATTTTTCGATGAATTCTTTATACAAGAAACTGAAGACCAGCTCTTGAACTATTAATTTTGCTTGGAGGCATAGTTTTCTTTCTAGCTTGAACTTTTGAAGACATTAAACAAATAATATTTATTCAATAATATTAAAATTCAATTCAATTCTTTAAGCTTTTATTAAACTTCACAATTTAAATTTTTTCCTTCTTTAAACAACAACGCATTATCAGTAACCGGGGTCAAATTATTGTTTTTTCATTTAATTTTTTTGAATTTTAATTGTAAGATCCTCTATAATTTATTTTAACGTAATTTAATTTAATTTAATTGGTGCATATCCAGAAGTTAATTTCAATATCCAAAAAGTATAAAATACAAATACAGATGTATTCCATTTGCTCCAGTAAAAAGAAGAATTAGAAGAATTATGTGAATGCAACAAATCAAATCAAGATCTACTTCTAAAAAATTAATTTGTGATCAAAATAATAAAAATTATTATCTAGTTCATTATAGACTTATTAGCAGTTTGATTTCGTAAATTTCAAAAAATCTGCAAACAAAACAATATTAAAACAACAATTTAAAGTTGTTTTTAATCATAAATGTTTTTTAAAAAAAATTTACGTTATGAAATTTTAAATCTATCATAATATTTAACATTCCTGTTAGTCTAATTGATTGTCAAGAGGAAATACAAGTTTTTTTTGAAAATCCCTTTAGTAACCGTTCATCAACAAATAAACTTTTCTATGGGAAAAATATCCTAACTCAAAATTACTCCAAAACTTAAAATCCATAGAAAAAGTTTCCCTAAAATTAAATTTCTTAAAATATATTCTATACACTATAAAACAACAACAATTATGTTACTAAACATGATTTATCCACTTGTATATTCATTAGATTTACATATACTACCATAAGTCAAAATATTTTCTTTATTTTCAAAACCTCATACATGATTTGGCTCGACTATGAAAATATCAATGTAACTTATTTAATATTCGTGCAATTTTGTAGTTTCATAGTTATCGAAAATATATTTATTACAAGTTGAAATTATTTCACCACCTGCCAGCATGCCGCTATTCCTCAGTGTCTGGCGTGATAGTTTGTAAATTAAAATTTATAAAATAATTTTTGAATATTATTGTATAGTTTAACAAATCATATTCTTTCATTAAAATTATTCTCAACAGCAATTCATTAATTATTTATAAAGAATACTAAAATATTTTATCAACCTGTTAAATTGGTTAATCTCAAACAAAGAAACTAATGAAGTTATTAATAATCTTCAATTTCTTGTCAATTGTAAAGAAAAATAGTTGAAGATATTCCTATTGAATATAACATCATTCTCAAGTAAGAGAAAAGATAATTCAAAAGAGTATTCAATGAATTATTTGATGATGAAATTAAGTGGTCACGAATTATCACAAGTTTCATTTAAATTAATAATGTTTTAAAAAATCTGACTTGAACTCTTTTTTCAAATGTCTATAGAAGTATATTATTTATTTATTTTGTTATTTTAATATTAAATAGATTTTTAAAAAATGATATACCCGCAAAATATAAATAAATAATAATATAAATCAATTTTAATGAATTTTATTTAAGTAACTTAATTTCCATTAATTATTAAATTTTCTCTGCACAAAAACAAAGAAGGTAATAAAAATGTTTAAAATAAAAAATACATAGAAATAATTTCCTAAAACATCGAAAATAAGACCTTCCGAAAACAAAAACATGGTATTTATTTATGGTCTTATTTTCGAAGAAATCTGGTAGATAATGAAATCAAGAATTGTCCCATAGGTATGTTCCGACGGTGGATTGAGCCTGTTGACCGAACTCGCTACAAAAGCAAAAGAGATTGATGCCAAATATGAAAATCTAAAGAATTTATTGAAATAAATGACTAGATTACTAGTTAAATCTATTTGTGGAAAGTCATATCAAAAGTATTTGTTGCTGTTAATTCAAAAATAAAATAAAGATTTATTGATTATCACATGTACAATTTTCATCTTCGTAATTTTCTTTCGTTATATTTTAAATAATATATTCAATATTAATCAATTAATGTTCATTTAATGTTTAAGTATCATTTATCTATTCATCGATTGTAGCGTCTTCGTTATTTTCTTTAATTTTGTTTTCAATAACATGATCAATAAAAATTTGTTCATGTTGATTATCATTTTAGTTATAGGTTCATCAGCTATAGGGTCCTCCATAATTAATATAATTTCTGCATTAATTTCAGAATAGCCATCAGATCCAGAAGTACCACTTGCAATAGTTTTTGAAGCCATTTTGAATTCTTTAATTTTTAAGCCAGATATTTCTTCTAGTTTTTTAATCAAATAGTTAATTATATACACTAAATAAAATATAATAAAAGATTTTAATATTAGTAGTAAGATGTGAGCCCATCAGATACAACCTTCTAGGCTTATGTAATGTTACATGACATCTGACCTCTGTCCAGGCTGTTACTACCTAGAGATTGACCTTTGTCCACTCAGTTGCTACCTAGTAATTGACCTTTGTCCACTGTTGCCAGGTGACGGCATGACTATGTCTTGTGTCCACTGGTCAGTCACTCCCCGGAGACACACTTATTACATCATGTACACCGATTGCCTAACTTTTGTTATATCACGCAGTTGTGGACCAACACACTTCTAGAATCTTCAACACACACACCTACCTTCTAGAACCTTCAACACACCTAACAACTTCCATACACCTACCTTCTAGAACCTTAAACCGTTTACACACACACAAACCAACGATTACTGATTCGCACTGATCAACACCGATCCATACCCATCCACACTCATCATCGCCCATCATCGCCTAACACGCCTACAACTACGTCTACGACTAAGTCGTAAACTTAACAAAATCACTCACTAGTACTATTTAAAATTTTATTAATACAACAAGTTCTTGATTCATATGAATTGAGATAATTCTGCTTGAAATCAGTCAATCGAGGAGGTTGAACGATAGAGATAAAATTTTCCGTTTATTATCATTTAATTTTGAGAAAAGATTTGTCTCAATAAAGTTCCACTCCTCGAAATTTCTCTGGCTTTACTGATTTTCATCAGTCATCTGATCAGGCTTTGCGCTATAAGTCATATTCGAAGGTTTGACACAAAGAGCAGATTGACAGATTTTTGAAATAAAGTCATAATTGCTTCAGAGGAGACAATTTAGGATTTGAAAAGATCCATCAATCTTTTACTACTCGATTGCTTAAAATCGAAATGTTTCTCCAGTGGATCTAATTTGCTTTTTTAATAATTTTTACTTTAAATATAATATTTTTAAAACAAAATAAATATTTTCTATTGTTTTATTTTGAATTTGAAATTATTCATAATAAAACTTTAATTGAATATTATAAAAATAATTTTTAATGAAAATAAAAATCAATTTATTGACTTGTGGAACAAATGCTGGTCGAACAGATGCTGGTGGAACAGATCCCATAGAACCGATTATACAAGTAAAGATTTCAACAGTAAAGCTAGGTTTGGCAGCCTGTATTTGTTTTTTAAAGAATCATATTTTGCCAAATTTTCCTTATTCACAGTTTCAGACGTGACCAAAGAATCAAAAGGACATTTAATATTAACCATAAGAATTGTCTTTTCTCATTATTAGTTATAATCAAATCAATTCGTTCTTTAGAGTTTGATACCATGGAGCAAGTGTGGTCCACAACAACAATCACTGAAGGATTTTTTTAAATGATGTACTATTTGTTGAATACAATCGTTGTGACGATTACGTGCAAGAGTAAGATGAGCCTTGCAGTTTTGCAAAACATGTGGCAACGTTTCATCTTGGTTATGGCAACGCCTACACAATATATTCTCACCTTTTATATAGGGTTTTGCAAATTTAGCCAATGTGTTTGTTCAGGCATGATGAATAAACTTCCAATGATCCTCTCGTAATTCTCCTTTAAATATTGCTCTATTAATATTAGGGGACAGATAAAATGTTGATGAATTACTCATGTTACTGTTTTTCCATTTAGTAAAATATGAATCATAAAAAGTAAGATGAAGAACTTTCAAAACCAAACGACGATCGAACTCAGTCAATATTATTGTTCCTTTCAAAGCTGTTGTCAGACGAAGAATTGGCTTATCATCCAACACTTCAAAGGATATTGTAATATTATGCGTTTTTTCAAAATCCGAATCGCTGTTCTAGTCGAAAGAAACGAGTTATTTCCCAGAGTGCTTTTGAATAATATCAGCTTTATTAATCCAATTGAAACTGTCTTGGAGTGATGGGTTATTATTCCCAAGCCTAGGTCCAGTGACAAATTTTAAAGAATCTGTAATTATACGTTTTGTAAATTCACAATTAGCAGTAAAAGATCTAAAAAAGTAGCTTATAATTTGCGTGTGATATTCTTCCAAAAGATCAGTGCAAGATGCGCCTCCATTTTCAATCGAGTTATAAAGGTAACTGATTTCAGAATTGTTAGGTAAACTCATCATTTTTCTCAAATGACTACGATGTTTTATAGTATTATTACAAACATTTGCAGAAAGAGCACTAATTTTATTTTCTCTCGTTCTAAATGGTGTTGGGGCAGCACACAGATAGCCTTGAGAATTGTTTAAATGCATCAGCAACACAGCACGAAAACCCAACACCAAGATAACTTAAAATACAATATACAACACTAACTAAACACTTTAAAATCTGAGAGAATATAAATAAATATAAAATCAAAAACATAAAAGTAAAATAAAATAAATACAAAATGCATCAAGAACCGCACGAAATCTACATAAAAAATAACATAATAACAAGAAAATTTGACCGTAAAATGACCATTTATATTAAAGAAAAAATTAATGAATTAAATGAATAAAGATAAAATATTTTTAGCTGAAATAATTTATTTAAAAATGTTAAAAATAAATTACCAATTTAAATTAAGAAATTAATAAAAATTTAATTTAGATAACACAAATAATTTCAAGGTCAAATTTGTTTAATCGCAATAAAAATAACACGCAGGGTTAAGGCCAAATTGTAGGTATATATACTGACGTGTTTTCACAAATTTACAGCACAAAATTGACAACAAAATTTCAACTAAATTACAGGCTGTATGCAGAGAGAAAAATTTCATTTTACTGTTAGCTATATCTGGTCAAATTGATTTTAAATTACTGTTGTCGATTTGTGGTATTACTTTCATACATAATTTTTCAATTGCCTACAATTATGGAATTTTACTATATGGAATGAAGAATTTATATGGATAATCTGTAGTAATTTTTCGATTGCCTGCAGTTATGGAATTTTACGATATGGAATGAAGAATTTATATGGACAATCTGTAGTCATTTTTCGATTGCCTGCAGTTATGGAATTTTACGATATGGAATGAAGAATTTATATGGACAATCTGTAGTAATTTTTCGATTGCCTGCAGTTATGGAATTTTATGATATGAAATGAAGAATTTATATGGAGAATCTGTAAATTTATATGAAGAATATACATTTATGCCTCGAAACTTTTATCGAATTTAGATGGTAACATTTAATTATTTTTTTTATTTTATTTTGTGGCCCACAGCCAAAGCAAACTGCAAGTAATTAAAATCACACATAATCTATCGAACCATGTAAGTGCGTGGAATACCGCCAAGGATTCGTGCCAGTGAAGACTCCGGCGTGCGGAACGCAGGAGTTGGAACGCAGGAGTTGGAACGTCAATATTATCCGTAGATAGGGAAATTGGAGGGTAAATGAGTAGTCCTTTGGCTGCTCCTTCATCATCCGTTTCCTGTAAAATTAACATAAATTTTTAACAACAATCGGCTCAAAATATCTAACACCGAGTAGTCCAGTGGGCACTCATTAAATATAATATGAACATACATAGATCTTAAGGACAAAGAGAGGGAATGGGTAGTGGGGAAAATTGCGAAATCGTTGCAACAGTTAAAATGAATAGCCATCGGAAAAAGATTGATCCGAACGACTAAAATCATGGAAAATAATATTTTTAAATAATTTATAAGAATTAAATAAATTATGTTGAATTGAGACAGAAAATATGGGCGGGACGCTGCTCAAATTTTCCGAATCAATTAAAATACTTATCAAAATTAACAAAGTAAAAGTAGAATTCGGCTCAATAATTGATAGAATATCCGGATGAAAATAAGGGCGGATCGCTGCCCAAATTTTCCGAATTGATGAAAATACTTATAGAAATAGTAAAGTAACATGAAATGTTGTTCAAATGTTAGTGTAATATCCTTATAAAACCGAAAAATAAGGGCGGTACGCTGCTAAAAGTTTTCGAATTAACATAAATACTTTATCGAAAACCGGAAAAATACAGATGGATTACAGCTAAATTTTTATACAAGAAAAATATTTTATAAAGCGGAGGAATAATGAAGGATCCCAACTAAAAACTCGATGATAATAATGATCATAGTAAAGATAATGGTAATTATAATAGTAATGATAATGGTAATTATAATAATAGCAACAATAATAATAATAATGATAATAATAATAATAATAATAATAATAATAATAATAATAATAATAATAATAATAATAATAATAATAATAATAATAATAATAATAATAATAATAATAATAATAATAATAATAATAATAATAATAATAATAATAATAATAATAATAATAATAATAATAATTATAATAATTATAATAATAGTGCTAATAATCATAGTAGTAATAACAATAAATATAATGGTAGTTATAGTAATAAAAATAATAATAAAGGTAATAGTAGTAACAATTAATAAAGGTAATACATATAATAATAACAATGATGATGCTAATGATAATGATAGGAAGCATAGTAGTTATAATAGGAATAAGAGTAAGAGAGATACTGTGTGAATATTTAACATAACAAAGGGTGTACAGCCCAAAGAATAATCATCAACACGGACGACGATAAGAAGGACTATGGGAATGGACATAACAATGAATGATATGAGAGTATAGGTTAATATTTGACAGAGATAGGAGAATAATGGGACCTAAGAATCGAAATCGAGCACAGGCCTTCTATCGGCAGCTCGTTGAACCCATGGATCGTTCGGTCAATTATAGCATTAGTAATAGCGCTCACTTTTTGCGGACGATCTACACACTGGAACACAGTTCCAACGTTGCTCAGCAACGGGTGCCGAGTGGTAAGCGAAAGAAATATTTGTATGGGGTTGTCTGGGTAACAACCATATAGTCTCAAATATCAACACTCAAAAACCCACGAATGGGAAGGTTAGGCGAGAGTGAAGGAAGGTCTTATAAGCTTTCAACTTTTCCCAACCGCATAAATCGGAATCCGCTAGCTTTTTCGCATCACTGACAACCTAATTCAAGATTTCATAAGGACTTTGGTTGGGCTCCTCACTTTTTGGAACTCCAAGATATTGATAAAATTCTTTACTCAATAATTTCTTTATTTTTATATTATTAATTGAAATTTCACTAATCATGTCGATATTTGCCAGTTAAATATATACACACTTTTCAGGTCGATATTCAAATCCAATTTCACGAGCTATATCAAAAGCAATGTTTAAGATATTTTGCAAATCATGAGTATTATTTGCAATAAGAGCGATATTGTCAGCATAAGTAAGAACTTGTTTCGATTTACCCACGATGTTAAGCGTCTAACTAATATTGACGCAAATATTTTATAAACAACGGATAACAAAGCAATTGGTTGCCAAGAAGAGATCAGATTATATTTATCACCTTTATCAGGTTTAGGAATCAATAGAGTTTTAAAAGATTTCCAAACGTCCGGCATAGTATTTTGTGTAATGATTTTGTTGTAAAGAAGAGTCAACAATTTACCTTCTGGGTCAAGAATAGCAATATCGTTATATTTAATTCCATCAATTCCAGGAGATGTATTATCAGCTGTTTTCAGTTCAAAAATAACCTCCTTATCTATAATTGGTCGAAGTAAAAGAATATTTTGAGATTTTAGACCAAAGTTTTAAACATTATCATAATTTTTTATTAGCGGATCTTGATAGCTAAAATTACTAATGTGATCTTTAATTGTTGGCCTCTCGTTTATTTCATCGTTAACTAAAATGTCGTTTTCATATTTTGATTAAACGATGATTTGAAGTTAGTTTTTGGTGTTGGAACTTTACTGATTTTATTTCCTAAATATGGTCTACTGATTTAGTTACACTTGTTTCTTTACGAATAAGTATTTCATTAATAATAAAGTCACTGATTTCGTTTACACTTGCGTTTTTTAAAGTCAACAAATTTTCATTTATCAAAGGTATGCGTTGATCTAATTTTAGCTTTACATATGTTTTATTATCAATAAATTCGTTATCGAATCATCATTTTTAGTGTTGATACCAAAACGTGTAAAATTAGATTTACATTCATTTACAACATGCTAATTAACCGATAATTTCAGGCATTAAAGCTCTATGTAACCAAAGATTGAATAAATAATCATTAAAAATTCATCAGGACTTATGCGATACCTATTTAATATTTCAATAATTTATGATTCAAACTGGGTATATTATAATGCTTTTCAATAAATTTATGGATAAACTATTACATGATTTGTTATAATGTTATATAAGAGAGCGTTTGAAAATATGAAAGAGCTCATATAATTAATTCTGAATTACATAATAAATTTGACCTTAAAAATAAAATAATTGATCATCCGTAAAAAATTTGCAATATGTTAAAGCCTTTTAAAGCGAGGTATATGAGTAATCTATTAATATAATTACATAATTATTTAATAATTATGAATGATTTGATGTGTGTGTATTGTAAGTTAGAAGCACATATCATATTCCATCTTCATTATTCCATAATATTCTTCAATTCCAAAGAAATAAACACTATAAATGTTATATCATAAAATAAATTTTAGAATTTACCAGACATAGAATTATTAAACATCTTTGCTTCTATTCATGAAAATTAAACAAAGATATCAGATAAGAGAAAAATGAAATAAGACCTTGCAGTAAAATAATAATTATATTGAAAAAAGTTTCGATTATTAAATAATCCTCCTAAGAAACTTTTTTAATATAACTATTACTTTGCCATAAGAGTTATTTTATTATTCCCTTATCTGATATAATAATAATAATAATAATAATAATATTTATAATAATAATATTAATATTTATAATATAAATAATTATAAAATATCTTAAAGATAAAATATTTATTTAAAATTAAATGTAACTGGTAGTGTTGAAAAACAAGATTTCGACGATGCCTTATTCTCGCTCCAGCGCCATAGCAGTTCCACTCATATGTTTCACTTCGTGATGCATTTGAGCCACAGTACAACAAGGTAAGAAAAGAGATACCACACAGTCATTACAAGACCCTCCTGGTATGTTTCTCTTGCTTCTTACTTTGCCTCGAATATGACATGTTATGCAAGGAGGGAAGAATAAGAAGGCTATACAACACAGCACACAATTCTTATCCACCGTTTCTGCGTCTAGACCAACTAAATAGCACGGTGCAAAGTAAGCCAATACACATGTTCCTAGATAGGGAAATAAATTTATATAATTTTACTCAACAAATTTCATTTACCGAGATCACCAAAGCAACCACAAATTCCTTGCTGCCAATCAGACATTTTGAAATTCTATGACATACACTATATTTGAATTCATTTTTATAGATGTCAAAAAACGATTTTCTAAGATGCATTGGCTAGTCAAATCACAACTGGAGCACACTTTGAGTCAGTTTGACATTTGCTTTAACAATCAATATTTTCCGAAAGTAGAATTATTTTATAGACCGATCTGTGTGCAAAAATGAGAATGTTATACTAAGAAGTAAGTTATGAAGGAAAAACGACTCAAATAAAGGATAAGGTCTACTTCTTCTCTTAAACCTTCCTCTTCTGATATGTTAATGGTGGAATAAAAATAATGTTTCCTAATAATGATTTCTTCGCCGCCACTATTACTGACTGGAAAATGATTTTGTCAAGGGTCATCTTTTCAGTGTGAGGTGTTGTATTATAGGTACATGGAAGTACATACAAGTACAGTTCACTTTGCCTATTGACAAACACAAATAAGGCACTCTGAAAATGTTGAAGTTAATTTTGGAACTAACGTTTTTTTAATATTTGATGGCGTATCAATATTGGTCATAGGAAATGCATTAAGTTTGCATTTTAATATTATTTTAAGGACTAGAACATAAAGAATGACTGACAGAAGTATCTCGGCATGAGACTAGTTGGGGATATGCTCACATTAGAGCATGAATATTAAAATTAAAGAATGATGCTTCAACCAATGATGCTATAACCTGATTACATGCTCATTAAAACTTTTCATAGAAAACACTTCAGATTCAACAAAACTTTTAAATGGAAATGGCAATAAAAATGCGTTTTGAGCAAAGTGAAATGAATGGGAAAGTAGACCCTTATAAAGAATACCACGGATAATGACATCAGAATCGTTTTTTAAAATCATGAAAAAAGTCAAAACTCCCTCTAGGTTTTATGAAGAGCAATAAAAGGATAAGGAAATCAATCAATTATTGAAGGTATGTGTGAAATAATGTGAATTAAAAACAATTATTTAATAAATATTTTTTTGAATTTATTCATAAAAAATAAAAATAATAATGAAAATTTGAAAAAATAAACACAACTAAAAATTTAAATAAAATTCCCAAAAAAATTAAGACAAGTAAAAATATATATTTACATAATTAGTAGCAAAAACACAGTTGTACAAATATTTTATTTCAGACAATATTGTCAAATGTCTTTTGCTCTTCTGTCATCCGATTCCCTTTTTACATCATTATTTCGCCTTCATAATCATTTTTGGCATCTAATCTTAACTATTCTATTTTTCCCAACTTATAATTGCTTATCGTAGTTGCTTCTTAGTATAACAGTATAAATATGCCTGGTTCTTAATATCTGTCTCCAATAATTTTACCCTTTTAACTTTCAAGGTATCTTTATACACCATTAAATTATAACACTAGAGTCTTAAAAACACATTCCTAATACCCAAGACCCTTACTCTCATCCTTGAGTGTAAGGTGTGATCAAGGTTAAGGTTGAGGTTATTGTTGTTGGCAAAAGAGTCTCCTCTTGGCTTTCAAAATAGAAGATTCTTCAAAGCCCCAATAAGATATTAACATAATTATCATATCAAGTCTTACTTTTGAATCTTCGAAAAACTTTCTTCTTTAATACAAGGACGTCTGCATCTCCATCAGAACCCACATTTCACTTTATTATCAAGGGATTCATTCATGTTCTTTCCGCATGTTGAGCATTCTTTTGTACTAAGAAGTAGCCCGAAGTTTTCCAAGAATGCTACACTACTCTCACCACTTTTAGCCAGAGTAAAGGATAACTTATTTGTATTAAAAGATGAAAAGTTTGTAAAATTCATGCTTTAATTTTCGAAAATAATTAAATTATTGAATTTATTTTTTTAATTAATTATTAAATCTATTTAATGTTTTGGTGTGGGGAAATATGACAAAAGTACCAAAATTTTTAGAATACATATTTTTTTACTAACATAAGAAATGAGATAATTCTTTTTAGCAATAATTAATTAGGTGATAGACAATCTCAGATTGATTGTTAAAAAATCTTTGATTTCATATTGCTCAGTTCCTGATTTGCTTTCTATTGTTTAAAACAAAATGTTTATTCATTTCATATCAGCTTTATAAAATGTACAAAATCCCGAGCGGGGTTGCTGTGGATAAAATCTACCATGAAGATAAATTTTGAAAATATCTATTCTTTATAAAAATACGTTACTGTCATTTTAGAGAATTTAAAATCCCACTATTCTAAGATGAGTGAGATCCTCGGAGATAGGCCAACAACAATGATATCCGACCAAATTTACGTGAATCTGCATTTTCGACATTATCTCAAAATTATTGTGAGATGAGAAAATAAAACAAATAGTTGTTGGAATGGATCAGAAATAGAATGGGTGGGATGAAGATGTAGTAATTTCTATTTAAAATTTTGAACGATTTGAATCTTTTCGCGTGTTGTTGTATTATTTTTTAAATATTATTCCACTAACGAATAATTATTCTTTAATTATTAAATATTTAACACATTTAGATGATGAGTGTCAACGATTTTGTTAAATTTACATTATATATATTGTATATTTCTAAATCGGAAAAAAATGTACTATTTATTATAATAATTACGTTAAAAGTTTAAATAAGAATTGTTATCACTTCTATAAAGTGACTTAAACTTTTTGACAAAGGTTTTTAATAATTAAATTAAATTTTTAATCTTTTCACTTCAATTTTAGTCAGTGGTGTTGTGCTAATTTTTTTTACCGGAACGCGTATACATAATTATATAGACAGGGCCGATCCTGGGAAGGCGGCCGCTCTGTGCGGTCTCGAGTCCCAAATTTAACGACGGGGGTGATTTTAGATACTCAAACAATATTGTATGAATATTTTTAACAATACATGAAATCAATACGTCAGACAATTCTCGTTATCAGAAATCATCTTTAGTTCCGGAACGCGTTCCTGTCCCAAAAGGAAGTACCGGAACGACAACACCACTGACTTTAGTTGGTTATTTTGTAAGTAGTCAGGGGCGCTCCAAAATATTTTCAATTATATTGGATTACACACCAGATGTTAGTCATACCGAGCAATTAACTATTGTAATAAGAATTGTGAATTTGGAATCAAAAAAAATTGAATTACGTAAGCATTTCTTGGGTTTCTATCCAATAACAAATACTACCGACGAAGGGAAGCCGAATTTGTTTCAAAAGAACTTTCAAATCTCAATTTAAATATTCATTATATGCGTGGACCGGGATATGACAATGCTGCTAATATGCGAGGAAAGCATAATAGCTTACAAAAAAGAATTTTAAATTTAAATCCGCGAGCATTTTTGGTACCATGTTCTGCTTAAAAGTAGTTGTTAATAGTGTGGCACATATTTCAGATAAAATAGAAACATTTTTTGATTTAGTACAAGAAATATATGTGTATGTTTCGGCGTCAACTAAAAGATGGGCGAAAATAGTAAAATATTTAATGAATTTAAAATTAAAACAGGTGGTCAAGTAAAATTGATGCCATCCAACCACTATTATATCATAATGAACAAATTTATGAATCTCTTCTTGAAATATCAAATGATCAACTGATTAACTTTAAAACCAGATATGTGGCAAATTCACTTTCACTAAAAATATCAAGTTATCGTTATTTATGTTTCATTGTTATTTGGATTGAAATTTTGATGAAAATTAATGTTGTTAGTCAAATATTACAGAACCCAAACACCGATATCAAGAGAAGCGTTACCGAGTTAAATAATTTAATAGAGTTTTTTTAAAAATTGTCGTAATGATAATGAATTTGAAAAATGCTTACATCAGCTAGTGAATTAGCCAAAAAGTTACACGTAGATCCTAAATTTCCAGAAGTTCCAAGTTTAAGAATAAGAAAAAACCAACAAATTGTAATTATGAAGGCAAGAATGAACCAATATTAGATCCAAAAGCAAATTTTAAAATTAACTTTTATTTCTGCATTATAGACCAAGCATTAGTATCAATTTCAACAAGATTCGAAGCACTAAAATTGTATAATAATATATTTGGATTTATGTATAATATTAAAGATGGAACAGAAAAAATACTTTTGCAAAGCTACAAAGACTTGCATTTGAAATTAACTGACGAACAAAGAAATGATTCCGATATTAATGGAATTAATTTATTCGATAAGATAAAAACTATAAAGGTATTTTAAAAAGAAGATATTAAACCTCAATCTATATTATTATATATTTTACAAAATGATCTTCAGGCAACATTCCCAAAAATATTGTTGGCGCACTGGGTAAAATTAATTTTGTTTTTATTGATGCGCATTTGTTAACTCTAATTCTCCAATCACTCTTGCCTTTCTAGGGTTTCTCTCCCAGACGCCCCACAATTTTGACATCACCACTGTATACCCATGAGCAAGCCCATGTTGGTACTGTATACAGCAGCCGAGAGTCCACAAGCAAGTGAGCCCCGTTTCCAAGACTACTCCTTGTGATAATTTTGCTTTCGGGTTCCTGACGGCCGATAGAAGGACTTACGTCTATGTCATTTATCTATTTCTCTCGATATTGGCACACGCTTTCCCATCTGTTAATATCGATTTTATGAATACGTCCGAATCGGAATTCCTTTCAAGTCTCATTTAATTCATTGGTAAATATTCGTACACGTTTACCGCCGGAGATATGTTTTTTTATGACTTGGCTACTTATTTATCTTTTGCCCACTAAATTTGTCTAATATTAATTCTAAATATTTAATAAAGTAATTTTAACTACTAAAATATAGTAAATTGTCCAAAGGAAAACTTGGAATAATAACTTTTGAAAGTTTAGATCCTTAAATTAGTTAAATTTTCCGATTTATTTCTGAATTAACTATTAAAATACGAAAAATATTGATAACCTCGAATTTTGTTTTAATTTGGAAAATCTTTTCCTTAAATAACCGGCGACAATTTGAACTTTATATATATTAATTTAATTGCTGTTAAATCAGCTGTTTTTATCTTCAAGAAGGTCTCCTGGTCGTTTTTAAGGTAAAATAAAGTCCTCTCAATATTTTTATTTTCTTTTAAATTAATTTATTCTTTCATTTCTCAACATACTCTTTATAAAGGCTTAAAAGTTATTTTTACGATAATTATAATTATTTCCATTTTTCAATATTTTAGGTTAAATACAGCTTTCTAATCATATTTTTCGCATGCATCAAACTTCACCAATCTTACTTTATACTCAGGCAAGATTTCATACATCCCTTTCTTATTTATTTATAGAAATATCAAAATTTGTTAAAAAATCAACCATAATAATAAAATTCTATTTTACAAGTACAATGTTTACAAAAGGGAAAAACAACAAAAATTAAAATAAAATATAATCAAGTCATAAATGTATTTGTTAAACTGACACCATGAAACTCGGTTTCCAACAAAATCAGCTTTCATCCGTCAATGTCGACGGGGAATCTCCATTTTCGGCTACAATTTAATCCGCTGGATCCGACTTGGGTGACGGAGTGACGTAATTCATCCCCGAAGTCGTCCACCCAGTAACTAGCAAGAGTCTGCGAATTCTCCTCCATTGCATCTGTGGAATTTATGACGGGCGAGATGTCCATGCTCATTTGCACCTCGTTCGTTTCATCAGTACGAATTTGCAATACACTTTCTGCTGATTTTGCCGGATTTGGGATGGTTTCATCTTTCCTTACAAATTCAGGGTGCTGCTCTGCGACAAGTGCAGCAGCTTCTTTGAGCAGCTGCGCGGCATTATTTAGCATCGTGAGACCTTCGGCTCGACGTCGTTCCCGGCGGCGACGATTTTTGCTCGGGCAGTGTTTCTTGCTGGTCCGGGGAGTTTGAGCTGAACCAGCTTGATTTACTTCCGGGAGACGGTTTGCGGGAATTAAATTTAACTTCACCGCTATATCCTAACCCGCTAGTCGTTTAGCTAATTCCGTTTCAGTGAATGATGCGATGAGTACGGCACTCTGATCATTTATGATGATCCGTTGAGCCCGGTTTTCCGCACTTAGCTCTTCTCGGCATCTCGACAGCCGGTGGATTTTATCCTGGAGGATTTTGGCCGCTTCGGTAGCGAACCACGTACCGAGAGTACGCTCGTGTTCCGCGAACATTTTGTTATATTTCTGCTGGCAAGAACTATGATCCAATTGAGTAGGCATAATATTTGATTTTCGAGGTATTTTAGGAATTTTGTATCCTGGCTGCATGTTTGAAGATATATTCAGTGTTTGGTAATTGATTTCAAAGGTAAGGAGTTGCTTAGAAATGTTCTCAAGATGGCGAATTTACTAAACGATGGAAAAGTTCTTGTCATAAACGTAGGAAATTAGTGTAATTTAAATATAATAGAAATTTAAGCATATAATAAAATTAATAATTAATTAATTCGCAAACATTCCCATTCCTCATTTATTTAAGGATCCGTATGAATTACTGCTAAAGTTTCTAAATGTGAAAGTCTGTTGAAAACTAATTCTGTCGGAGAAAAACGAAAATCCTGATGCTCCGGTCATGTATTCGTTAACATTTAAATTTAGATGCGTATTATCGATAAAAATTGTCGGGCATTCAGTTCGATTTATAACAAAACAAAGAAAAAACTCATTCTATTATAGCTTCCTATACTTAACCCTAGTCGTTCCCGTCACTATCAAAATTCGACAGGTTTTGAAAAAATGTATTCCTACCTAAACATTCATTTGAATGTTGTCCCCCTAGCTGTGTCGGTATTCCCGAATTTTAATCCCTACCGTTCCGACCAACATTGAAATGACCGCCACGGTGAAGTACGACGGCGTCCTACTCCCCGATCAGTGTGACAAGACCTGACCATGCCGGCAGACACCGAAGGGTAGTTGACGACAAGGCAACACATCGACATTCCTCAAATTTAACTGAGGAAATTCAATCCTGCCAAGCCATCTTCCACAAATTAAAGCATGTATAAAATAATGTTAAATTAGGGGGACCTGTCGTCGATAATAAAAGTATCGCGACCATCCATGATTAAAATTTAAAATTTAAAACCATAAACATTTCATAAAAATATATTCAACAAAGTACAAACTTACCAAAATTGTCAAAGTTCAGAATTTCAAATTCAAAGTTTTTAAGTTTTTCAAAATTTTTAAGGTTAAATATTATGACAATGGCTATTGTATTTATACTGTTTTCGTGCGTGTGTGCAACCAATCAGAGTATTTTGAGCCTTTTTCGGCTATTTGTCGGGGGTTTTTATTGTTTTAATTTTTATTCGAAATCTTTTATTTTTCTCCTTATTTTTCTCTATTTTTTGATATTATTTTCTTAATATTTCGTAAATCTTTATTTTTTATTGCTTAATCGTTCCTTTTGGTTATTTCTCTTTTTATCCTTTGTTATTTAAATTTTTGGTCGCCGCTTCCGCCTATGTATTTTCTAGACCTTCTTTTGTAAGGTTTTGGCGGTTTTATATTTTTACTTTATTTTTCTATGTATTTTTCGTGCAAAATTTATTAATTATTTGTTTTAATTATTTATGTTATTTTTTATTTTGTTTTATTTAATGTTTTTATTATATTTTTAAATTTCTGTTTGCGGTGCGTGCTTGTGTTACAATAGCCATTCTCATAATTCCTAAACATGACTTTTTCATACTCGTTTTATTTTGTTTTACCGATGGCTATAGCCCAACAATATTTATTGTGACTAGAATTTTATTAACATTTCCAATCTCAGTTGCAACAGGTAAAAGATCGTTTTCAAAATTAAAGATTATTAAAAATTATTTAACATCTTCTATGCTCCAGGAACGTCTAAGTAATATATCAATAATTTCAATTGAACATGAAATCCTAGATAATTTAGATATTCATGACTTAATTTCACAATTTGCTTTGCACAAGGCAAGAAAAGTCTCTTTTTTGTGAGTAGTAAACTATTAATTTCATAAACTTTCTATTTTTTGTGTGTACTAAAATATAACTTTCATAAACTACTGTTCTGTGATTAATAAACTATAATTTTCATAAATTATTGCATGTGATGTGTGTTCTTCGGTAGCTAGTTTAATTTTTACTTTAATTAAAATGTTATTTTTATTTTGGAAATATTTTTAAAGGACGGGAAGCGGCAGGAAATTATTTTGCGCGCCTCTGTAAGTAGTTTAGTGAATATTAAATAATTAAAAATACTAAACGTTTGATTAAATTAAACAGATAAAACAATCCTTTGTCAATTAACTGCTAACACAATAATGATTCAAGTTGAAATAATTGTTATTTCTGAGCTTTGATTAAATACTTATAATATAAGTATTTTATTATTTTATTTTATGCTATTCATCTTAATATGATGAATAGTATAAAATAATTGGAAATTGAGTAAGGTGTTTCTTCAACAAATTGTATACATCTTAAATTATTGTGAAACTTTAGAATAAACTTGAAAAAATCACTGATTAAATTTGATAATACTTTGAATAAACTTTGAATAAAAAAAAACATTCAACATAGTAATAAAATGTTAAGAAAATGGTACTTATTAGATGAAATATATTTAAATGCTAGTGATTGACTGATTGTATGATTTTTTATAAATAATTAGTAAAATCTTTTATATAAGAATCTGAAAATAATTGCAAAAATATTCGTAAAAATTTAAATTATTCAGAATATTGTCAATAAAATGTAGTTACCGGAGTTTACCAAAAATAAGACCCCATGAAAATAAAAAAATAAGTTTAATTTTCGAAGATGGAATTATTAAACCTTTATCCTTTATTAGAAGATCATTTATACAAGTTTCCAAATTTATAACATGACCGAGAAAAATAATACCTGGCTTACTTTCGGTAAACAAAAGAATATTAAAATCAAGAATGTTTTAATCAAATCTATTCAAGTTTTTAATTCAATTAAAATACATTTTTTTAAATAATAAGATAAATGCTTACATCAATACAAATAATTTGAGATCAATCAAATAATTTCTCAATCGAAATTAGATAAAAAAATAACATTAAAATTTCTACAATTTAATTTTCTTTTTATATCGATATAATCTGATTCACAATAAATCATTGAAAAAGTATCAATTTTTCTAATATATTTATATTCACTTTTAAAAAAATATTTTCAACTGACTAAATCCAGTTAAAATACCAATCATTTGCCTTTAAAAATCTATATTCAACCAAATAAATCTTTTCAAATTACAAAAACATGTGAAAAGTTAAATATTTCAAAATTTAAAAGAAAAATGATTGACTTTTCCAAAAATAGTTCAAAGTTACAATTAAAGATCTAAAAATTAAATAAAAAACAATCAACTTTTATTCATAAAAAAATTACTGCAGCTTTATTTTATTACTAACAGTTAACAATTAACTAAGTGAATAATCAACCATTTTAAAGACAGCAATGATTTTTAATAGAAAGAAAGTAAAGAAAACAATCAAGACTTATTAAATAATTTTTTGCAGTTGAGCTTCTTTTTGTTTTTCATCTTTTTATCTGTTTTATTTTTTTTGTGATTTTTTTAAAAAATTTATTGTTCAGTTCCTAGTAAATATGTATCTAGTCTGTAACCTAGTATTGTTGTCTATTTGTTTAGTACCTAATTGTTCGTATTCGGTCGTTAATGATTGGTATTAAGTACCTAGTCATTGTTTTTTCAGAACCTAGTCATTGTTGAACAGTGCTTAGTCCTAAGCTTGGTTTACCAGCCTCTCCTAAGAGTAGGCATAGATGACCTTCAACCTATCGGTTTCAGCTGTTTGTTATGTTTCTACTTCTAATGATTATACTGTTTTCCCCTTAGGGATCATCAGTCATCACAACGCTCTGTTTCAATTAGCCTCTTTGAGCATGAGTATGCGATGCTTCCCGGACATACCTCTGATTGGTTATGTCCGCTGATGTGATGATATCGGCTAGTTATCATCCCATCATCTTCTAGGTATAGGTAGTTAGCATCTAAGTGCTATTACTCTATTGGTAACTGATATCCTTCATTTATTTCAATTACTGATAAGAGTATGTGGGTTAATAAACATCAAATGCTTTTAAACTTACATTCAATCTTTTTCCTTTATATTTCAGAGTGCCTGGTGTGCATCATTATGTGACGCTTCACAGACATACCTGTAAATGGATGTCTGCTGATGATGTGATATTGGACAGTTATCATCTCATTTCCTTCTATAGAGTGGATAATAAGCATCATCGTGTCATTAAGCCACTTGGAACTCTTGATCTCTATCAGTGCTTTCAGTTACTGAATGGAGGTAGTGAATTAGTAATCATTCAATACCCATAATTCCACATTTTCATTTTAGACCCATATTTATATACCCTATAAACAATTTATTTTGTTGTTAGGGTTCTATGCATCAAGAAGTATGCCATACCCCTGATGACATGTTAAAAGTTCTTTCCTTCATCTCTAGGTTATTAATAAGCATCAGGTGCCATAATAACTTAATCTTATTTTGCAATACTATTTGTTAAGAACACATATTTTGTTATGGGTTAATGTACTAGGAAGTATGACATTATCATTTATGTGTCTTTACATCTATGGCTATGCATTAGTAAACATGTTATGCCACTAATAGCATGCAGTTACACACACACATATATATATACTACTACATTGAGATATCATATGGGCAACATTATTATTATTATTATTATTATTATTATTATTATTATTATTATTATTATTATTATTATTATTATTATTATTATTATTATTATTATTATTATTATTATTATTATTATTATTATTATTATTATTATTATTATTATTATTATTATTATTATTATTATTATTATTATTATTATTATTATTATTATTATTATTATTATTATTATTATTATTATTATTATTATTATTATTATTATTATTGTTGGGTTTTGGATTATTTCAAGTCGGTTCTCTCTGACTCCTGGTGTTCTTTAAATTAAAACAATGAACGACCCAACGTATATTGAAACAACAGGTTCACAATTTATTATCACGCTACAATGACCAATTAAAGTTTATACGATTCTCTGCTCGGCGCTGATGCTTTGCAAACAAACAATATTCACCTTTTGATCCTTTAGTTCTGTTGACTCTCGTTTTCCTCGGTTTCTGTTTAGTTTGATCCCTTTTCGCCTTTCCGTATTCTTAATTCTATTTCTTCTTTTCCCTACTTCCCTAATTCGTTTAACTCTTTTCCTACAGTCTGATTCTTCGAACCCTAGCTGAGGCAGAATGCCGATTTTCTCTGATTTTCCCTTTGCTTATATACTCCTCGAAATCAGGATGACAAATGGTTATTGCCGAGCCAATCTTTCGTTTGACATTTTCTCCTACGTGTTTGCTTCGGCTGTCATCCATAATGGTCCAACGAATCCAGATAATTAATGGCCCTACCGGTCTTCCTACGCGCGCTATCTTATCCTTACTCTTTTCCCATTAATCATTGTGTCAAGCTAATGGGCCCAAATCTTCCTTTTGTTTGCCTTTCTTCTTGTTTACCCAGCTCGGGTTTCCTTCATCTCTCGGGTTCTCCATTGGCTCGGGTTTCCCATTAGCTCGGGTTTTCCATTAGCCAATTAATTAATTAATTAACGTTTTCTGTTTTCATACATTTGAATGTTTTTCAACCCTTTCTAACCCTTTTCTGATAAATCCCTAACCGTCATCTTGTTGACCATTAGCTAATCTATAACTGTCCCGTTTTTCCCATTCGATTTCGATGATTTTTCCATTTATTGATTTTTCTCGGATTTCCGGATTCTCGCCTTTCGTAATTGCTTTTTGCATTTTCTAATACTGTTTCCATCGCACTTTCCTTTACTATTAATTCTGTGCACGATCCCGCTTTTATTTGCCTTTTTTCTTCGCTTACTTTCCATTTGAATTATTATCCTAAATTTTATTTAAATTTTTAATTTTAATTTACAGACCTCAACATATCTCCCCCCTTAAAAAATTTTTTCGTCCTCGAAATCTATGTTTTGCTGTGATTATGTATTATTTATATTATTAATATTACCCTTATTATTATTATTACTATTTATCCGAATTATTACTTCAAAAAATATTCCCCAAACAAATATTTCCCCAATATCTTCAGGTAATTTATAGTAAATCAAATAAATTGCAATAATCGACTTTCAAAATTCACTTTACAAAAGACCTATTAATTTCCCATTTGTATTTGTTGATATTCCCGTAGCCAAAACGTCACTCTGAAATGGATCCACGGTCCAATTCTTATTTGCGCAATTGTTTTTATTTTATTTTTATTTTAACTTAATTTATTCTGAAATAAATTATTTTTTAATACTAATTTTTAAGCAATTAAATTAATTAATTTTTAATTTAAAAAGATATTTTAATAAAAATACTTTTTTAGAATTGATTAGAATTTACGATGATTTTTTCATAATAAAAGTAAGATATTTATTTAAATAATCAAACTGTAATTTTGTTAATAATAAATCATTTGTATTAATTTTTAACTGTGTTACGCAATGACTTTTTCCTTTTGCCAAATATTCTTAGCTTATTATTATTATTAATATTATTATTATTATTATTATTATTATTATTATTATTATTATTATTATTATTATTATTATTATTATTATTGTTATTATTATTATTATTATTGCAATTAAAGCCGTTCTTGATATTGGTTATAAATCACTGTCATATTCGATAACCGATACCCAGCCATATCAGTTATCCAAATACACTAATCCCAGTCTCCAATCACTTACTGATTTCCCTAGCAATGCAAACAATGTCTGCTATTGGAAATTCTTATCCACAGGAGTTTGTGTGTTTCCATGCTGTTTTCACTGTGAAATCCAATCATTAAATGGCACAAATTTCCAATCGAAATTATCAAATATTCTGATATAAGAACTAGATTCAATTGTAATGCAACAAATTACGATCTGAAATTCACAGAAAATATGATTTGATAGAAGGGAAAATCGAGCAAAAACAAATCCAATCATTAAATGGCACAAATTTCCAATCGAAAATATCAAATATTCTGATATAAGAACTAGATTCAATTGTAATGCAAAAATTACGATCTGAAATTCACAGAAAATATGATTTGATAGAAGGGAAAATCGAGCAAAAACAAACCGATAGAAACAAAAATAATAATTTTCAGTGCAGAAGAAACAGGTTAAAATTAATTAATTTTTAATTATTTAGTATAGTTAAATTTTTTAATTTTATTTATAATTAGAAAATTTTAATTATTAAATTTTTTTAATGTTCAAACTGATTATTTATCTTGTTTTAATTTTATTTAATTTTTTTTTATAGGCCTAATTTAAAAAAGTAATTATTTATTATTAGAATAAAATAATTAATTAATTTGCAGTTCCTCGTGATTAATTGTCATTTAATAAAGAAAAATTTAGTTTTCTATCAATTGAAAACAATGAATATTACAAAAATTTGGTTATTGCATATTATATTATATTAAAAATGATTACATCCGTAATTTTTTTTTTTAAAGTTTTACTATTTTAAATAATTATTTTTTTATCAGTGTATTTGTTTAGTAAAGGTAAAATATTATTTGCAAATTTTGAAATTTCCCGAGTCGCAAGTAATTTATATGATTAATTTTTTTTTTTTAAAATGTTATCTAGAGAGAATGCATTAGCATACGTGTGGGTCAAGCTGGAGTTCAAATGGGTAATGCTTGCTGGGAGTTGTATTGTCTGGAACACGGTATACAACCAGATGGACAGATGCCTAGTGATAAAACTGTTGGAGGAGGTGATGATTCTTTTAACACTTTCTTCAGTGAAACAGGGACTAGTAAGCACGTCCCACGCGCGGTTTTCATTGATCTAGAACCTACAGTAGTTGGTAAAGTTATTCTTAAATGTATTAAACTAACTCACAGTTTCAAATTTAACTTGTTAATATGGTCCGGGAAGTGGAAAAGGAAGGTGTGCGGTTGCTATGTGTTGCTATAGTCGTGTTGTAAAGACGATCAATTAATTGATTTTTAAAAATAAATCTTGTTAATATTAATCAAATCTAGGTGGTCCGGGAAGTGGAAAAGGAATCCAATGTGAACAAAATAGTTAATAAATATGGTTTTAATCATTTGTCCAACGGTGACTTATTACGAGAAGAAGTAGAATCAGGCTCAGAAAGAGGAAATAAACTTAAAGAAATAATGGAAAAAGGAGAACTTGTTTCATTAGTGAGATATTTAATTTAATTTATGATTCTTAATGGAAAAAGGAGAACTTGTTTCATTAGTAAGATATTTAATTTAATTTATGATTCTAACTTATTGTATTAATTCTAATAAATTACAATTTAAGTCTTGTGTAATATTATTCGCTGCAATATTAGTTTAAATTCTTTACTTTTAGAAATTTCAGCTTAGATTTTGTTCAGTTTTTTTTTAAATATTTTTTTTTTTTGGACGATTTAAAACATTTATAAACAATGTATATTGTACGGTAATACTTTTATACTGAAAATGTCAGTTACTTTGTTGTTAGTGGCATACCTAGAGTAAATGACGCCTATGGCAACCACCGATCTTGCGCCCTCTCCGATGATAGGTATTACCATTATTAATATTATGATTTAAAAATAATTTTTTGTTATTAATAACTTATTAGTTTATTTCGCTCGCAGCATGGTAAAAAGGTAATCTCCCCCGCACCGACCGACTCAAGATATCACTTTGTTTACTCAGCCTGATAAGGTGAACATTAATATTCCGAATGAATTTTTTACTCGTCCTGCGGTTTTTGACGTAGCCGATACTGATAGGCTCTATAATTAATTACCCTGTGGTTTCTTAACGTAGCCCGTGCTGATAAGCTTTCTAATTAATTACCCTGTGGTTTGTTAACGTAGCCTGTACTGATAAGCGTTCTATATAAGTGTCTGCTTTACCACTTTTCGTTAGTTTTGTCTTGCCAATCTTGAAGTAAGCATTTTATATTTTATTTTTTTCATATATATTTTTTTTTTTTTTGAATTTTAGTAACGCCATCCCTCAATTACTATGGACGTAAGTGATTACTTGTCTTTTGTTATTTTTTTTTGTTTTTGTGACCATGCTGTCCTCAACTACCCTCATAGTAACCGAACACTTGCAATCGCTGTCCAGGGTAGCCAAACCCCGGTGATTGCAAGTGCTCGTGTTGCTTATTAAATTAACTTATTGATACTTATTAAATTAACTTATTTACTGTTTAATTTTAGTCCGTTAATTTGTTTATGCAACTACCTATACCACACTCATGTGTTGGGTCATATATTTTTGATTTTCTGATTTTGTATTTATACTAAAAGCAAACCTCTAATTACAGCTACTCGTATTTTTCTGACAATTTTAGCCGTATTTATACTTATTAATTTATTACGTAATTCTTAAAATCAATTACTTGCCTGCACTAATTATTTGTCGAGGGCGCCATGGTACGGAGTTTTACACAGTATTTATTTCATTTTTCTTTTCAACCCTTACTATTTTAGGCTGTCCCAGAACCCAAGTTTGAGCATCTCGATGTTATGCAATGGTTATTTGACTGCCATACTATCAGGTTTTTTAATTTCTTTTTCAGGGTCCCTTTGCCACCGCGCCGAAAGGGATTGAAACGTACCTTTGCCTGTGTGGATACAGGCAGTAGGTTTGAAAGACGCCCGCCTTGCAATGTACGCAGGGAATGGGACTGTGGCATCCAAAGTCCCGTTCTGTTGGACTCTGATGATGAATAAAAACGAATAAAACTTTGAATAAATGTTCAGCATACCTTTGTTTTTAATTTATGCTAGAAAGTGTGGGGTAATTGTGTCCCTCTTCGCGATTAGTCTTTGTTACTACTAATGTGAAATTATTCCTTACTTATTTATTATTTTGTTCTCTCGCCCCAGTAGGTTACCCATTGTTATATAGTTATGCTAATTCATTCATTACTACTCAGCTCTTTAATATTATTTATTTCTAATGTTCATTTAAGGTATCATTTCATTATTTGCAACATTTATTTGAGTTATTCTATTTGCTTTTGTTCATTTTTATCTATTATTCATTTATTTAATTTTTTATCTATTATTCATTTATTTAATTTATCACTTTCTTAATTATTTATTTATATCAATTTGTTTATTTATTTGATTATTTGTTAATTTACTTATATTTATTTACTATTTTTTTTTTTCGAGGACGAAAAAACACTAACGGGTCCGTTTAAATAATTTATTTTTTTAGTCTAATTGATTTATCTCACCATCGTCTTCCGATTCCTCTATTTCTTCTACTCTCATTCGAAACATCGCGAAATCGGCCTCGTGTTGAAACAATAAGATTTCCAAACGGTCCAACCGCCTTTTCAGACGGAAGTTTTCTTGCTCCAAATCTGTTATTCTGCCCTGCATGCTACGAAACTTTTGCTTTAGTTCTTGCGTACTTGTTTTACACTCTTTGCATGACATCTCCGAGGCTTCTTGCATTCTCTGAAATTAAATGATAGTAATTTTTTTTTGTATCACTCTCTATTCGCAAAGCATCAACACTTCGCTTCGAATCTCAAACAAATTACACCGTTCATCCTATGGTACTTATAAAACATGCACATTGTTAATATAAATGTAATATATTTTTATACACTATTCATGCAGATCACAATTTATAGTCTTGTCTCATAATATGAATATGATGGTGGTTGAAGGATAGTTAGTTGTCTCTTTTTTACACATATCAAAATGGTGATGATTATGAATGTTATTGATAGGATGAGAAAACCTGTTATTAAAATGTAAATGAGATATTCACAATAGTTGACTGTCAAATCCGAATTTATCATCATTAGTTTATTTGAGTTAGGTTTTGTCGTCTCTTGGGTCGGTAATTGGAAAGGTGATGTGGTTGTATCTGATTTTCGTTTCGATTCATTGATTGTCTTGACTTCCACGAAAACTGTTTGCCATCCGCCTGGTTCGGTTATCCATCGCTGATATTTAACTGTTAATTCCCATGCTGTCTCTAAATCAGAAGTGTAAAGTGTAAAAAAATGATTACCGGCATCTAATATAGTCAGGGTTTTTTGTTTGTAGATAATAACAACTCTTTCATCATTTCCTGATTTTCTATATATCGTTACCGGTCCATTTCCAACACTCAGGTTATACGATTTGACTCGTCTCTGAGATAGATAGACTGGGTCTCACTCTTAAATCGTGACCATTGGTTTCTCACTACCGTTCCATTTTCGAGGCATATGTTCTCGTAGTAGTTTGCATTAACTGAATAATTTTGATTCATTTTCAATTTCTCGTAGCGGATAACTGATTTTCGCGAGTTAAGGGTGTCGACATTTAACCCTTGAAATGTGATTCGCACTTTCACCAAGTCCACTGGCTTCCAATATATATTGATTCCATTTATCTCTGGTTCTATTTCGATCAAGTTTCGCATCTCTTTTGTGTGCACTTCTATCGGAATTTGCGTGTACCACTTTGACATGTTCTGTCTCAACAGCCATTGGTATTTGAAATTTGGCTTTAACTGTCGTACCGCAAATATATCTTTATCATAATTCAGTTCTACCACTGGTGCCGTATTGTCTAGTAAATCAATAATTTCTATTTGGTCTGCGATCTCGCATTTACAGCTCCATACTATATTTGTTAGAGTGGAATATATATGTATTTTCTCCATTCCTCGGATTTTGCTTACCGCATATGGTAAGTCAATCTTTTTGCCGCTCGCAACTGTTACTAACATCAGCATTATTGCTACATATAATATCTTATTGAGGTAGCTGACTGGTGTTGGATTTTTCGTGAATTTCTGTTTCAATTTTGTTTGACCCGTTACTTTATTCTGCTTGGACCTTAAGGGTATCTAGATTCATCTTCCTCTGGCACTAGTTTACATCGATTTGCATGCACAATCATCGGGTTAGCCTTTTTACTCCTGAATGGTAATAACTTCAAATTGGTTTCGGTGGTGTCGCACACTTTGTAGGGTCCTTTAAATGGTCTTTGCAATTTAGGCGATAAACCTTTGAGAGGTTCCGGCCTGTTCAGATACACTAGATCTCCAATCTTTATGCCATGCGCATGTGCTTTTTTATCGTAGGTTTCTTTATATTTCTCTTGGTTATGCTTTATTGTCAAACCGGCTTTAGTCCATACTGACTGCATTTTTCTTGCATCAATGCTTTATAATCGGGTATCTCCATATATTGAGAAATTGGTGGTTGGAATTTGAGATCAATCGGCATATTATTTTTCCTTAAATACATCAAGTAAAAAGGGGTCTCTCCTGTACTTTGATTTACTGCATTTCTGTAGGCAAATAGACACGGCTTTATGAAGTCGTCCCAATCTTTCTGTTTTCGATTCACATATGACGAGATCATATTTATCAGTGTCCCATTAAATCGTTCCACTAATCCATCAGTTTGTGGATGATATGGTGACGTATTCAATTTCCAAATTCCAAATAGGTCTGTGATTGATTTGAACATTTCGCTTTGAAAGTTCTTTCCTTGATCAGTTAACAATTTCTTTGGAGTACCATAGCGAAATATTATGTTTTCCACAAATATTCTAGCAATCGTGTCTGCTTTTTGGTTTGGAATAGCGTATGCTTCTGGCCATTTGGTAAAATAGTCACAAAAAACAACAATGTATTTGTTTCCTTTTGTTGTTTCCGGTAATGGTCCCAGAATATCCATTGCCGTCATCTCCATTGGTGCTGCGGGTACTGGCATCGGTTTTAATGGTACTTTAATCTTTTTACCAGTATTTCTGCGGGTGATGCATACTTTGCAACTGTTACACCAATTTTTCACGTCTTGTTCCATTGTTGGCCAAAAGTATTTCAATTTTAATCTCGATAGCGTCTTGCGCGTTGACAAATGACCTCCCAACGCTCCATCATGATACTGCATCAGTAATGCGTCTCTGTGCTTGGCTGGTATAATAATTAATGCTTCCCCATTTTTCCAAAATTTAAGTATTCCATTATGAATTACATATTTGCTGTTTGCATCTGTAAGTCGTTTCCAGTCTTGTTCTTTTCTTATTTTGACCGCTTGTTCCATAAATTGTTTTAATTCACTATCGTTTTCCTGATCATTTTGAAGTTCAGACATATTATTAACAGCTTTGATTGCAGCGAATATAGTACCTTCCACTTTTTCAGGTGTCCCCTCACTATTATTTTCTGGGATTCTTGACATTGCATCTGCGTTCGCGTTAGCTTTACCTGTCCGATATTTAATCTCAAAGTCGTATTCTTGGAGGGCAATCGACCATCGTATTAATTTACTGGCTGAATCTCTGTGTTTCATTAACCACTGTAATGGATTATGATCTGTATAAACAGTAAATTTTCTGCCCAATAAATATTGTCTAAAAGTAGTAATTCCATACACTAACGCTAACGTTTCCTTTTCAATCGTTGAGTAGTTTTTCTCGTGAGCCTCAGTGATCGGCTTGCATAGGCTATTACGTGGTCCTTTTCGCCTTCAAATTTTTGTCCTAACACCGCACCCAATGCAACGTTGCTTGCATCCGTCATCAAGATAAATTGTTTTGTAAAATCTGGACATCTTAATATAGGAGTTGTTACTAATTTCTCTTTTAATGTATTGAAAGCGTTTTGTTGCATTTGTCCCCAAATAAATTTATTGTTTTTCTTTAGTAACGTATTCAATGGTTGTGCGATGTGAGAGAAATCTTTTATAAATTTTCTGTAATAGCTCGCCAAACCTAAAAATTGTCTAACCTCATCGGCGTCTTTTGGTACTGGGTACTCTTCCACTTTTTTGATGTTATCTGGATTAGTTTGTAACCTCGCCGTGATATTATATGTCCTACATAAATCACTTCTGCTTTGCCCCATTCACATTTCGATGGTTTGATTTTTAATTTTGCACTTTTGAGCCGTTTAAATACAGTTTCTACATCTTTCAAGTGTTCTTCGAAATCATTTGAAAATATTATTATATCGTCGATATATACCAATGCATGTCGAATACCTCGTAACACATAATTCATTCCTCGTTGGAATGTAGCTGGGCTCCTGTTAATCCAAATGGTAACACATTGAACTCATACAGTCCTTTGCCATCCGAGAACGCCGTCTTTCCTCTATCTTCCTCTTTTACCCTAAATTGATTGTACCCTTTGTTTAAATCAATAACTGTGAAATATCGTGCCTCTCCCATTTGATCGAACATTTCTTGGGGTACTGGAATTGGATAAGTGTCTTTCCTCGTAACTTGATTTAGCTTCCGATAATCTACGCAAAATCGTAAGTCTCCATCTTTTTTCTTAACTATCACTATTGATGAGGAGAATGGTGACGCACTATCTCGAATTATTCCAAATTCCTTCATTGCTGTAATCTGTCTATCACTTTCATCTTGATGAACGTAGGGGATTCTGTATGGCTTTATTTTTATTGGAGTTTCGTCTAATAACGGTATTTCATGCTCAATTACATTGGTTAGACCTAAATCATATTCGTGTTTGGCAAAGATATCTCGTATTTTCTCAGCAGTTTTGTGAATTCCTTTTTCTGCATCTCATTTAAATCATTGCTTACCACTTCAGGCTCCTTGTACACCTTGACGTTTCTTGGTATTTTACAATTTGTTTCAACAGACATTTTCGATAATTTTCCCAATTTTGTTTTTGGTGTAGCTGAACCGGTTTCTTACTGCTATTCGTTATATGGACTGGTACTATCTGATTTTCCACTTTGACAACTTCGTCACATATCGGTAAATCATATTTTTCGACTAGCGTTTGATTTGGTTCGAATATAAAATCACCATTATCCACACTCATGGTATTTGCACAATATACCATCTCCGATTGTGGTGGTATTGTCAATGTCTGATTCACAAACACTTCACCGGCCCTGTGAATTATTTTTCCTGTTTCTCCTGCTATCAAATTACCAGTCTTTAAATCAAGTGAGACTCCGTCCAGCTGCTCTAATATATCCATACCGATCAGACATCGTACTGGGCTTCCCTTCATTATGAGCGCATTGTGCGCTATTATTCGGTCTCCAATATGGAATATGACGTTAAGTTGTCCAATTATGTTTAATTCATTTTTTGATAATGACCTCACTATTTCGTCGGTAGGCTTTATTTGCATTTTCTCCTTCACGTTTAATACATTTTCCGATATTATTGTGTTACTAGATCCCGAATCAACCAAAGCTTCTACTTTATGTTTGTTCATTTGTATAAATATTCGGGTTGCTTTCCTCTTTTTGTTAATGTCATCATTGAGTAGTTGCATGGTAAGCCTAACATATTCTTTCTCTCGATCTCTGCGCTAGAAGGCTCGATTCTCTCTCCTACCATTCCTTCACATTGTAATGCGATATTTTCTACTGGTTTCATCTCTCGTAATCGATCAACTGGATATACTGGTGCTGGTTGCATAAACGATTTTGGTATACACAATTTTGTAAACGTGTCTACGCTACTCGCATTTAACAGTGGCTCTTTTAAGATTTGATAGGTTCTCAACGCTTCTTTATTCATTCCACTTAGTTCTTGATTGTCAACATATAACGGTGCACTATCACCCTCGTTGTCATTGTCATTATTCTCGTCCCTTGAAGGGGTTGTACTAGCGTAGCTCACCTTTTCTTCTTTAATATTCGCGCTTTGAGTATCTCCAACTCCTGATATTGATGATGAGTAATGAAGAATCTAGCCAATAATGGTATGCAACCAATTACTAATTTCCACGACCAACCTGTGATCGCGTATAATCTGTGTGTTGATAGGACCTGCGATATTATTACTTTGATTACAACACATATTACATAAATTCCAATCAATCCGGCACACGCTTGTCCAATGAACATAAACTTTCCCCAGATCTTTTTCATTGTATTATACGTCGCTTTCTTGTAATGATCTGGAGTTAACAAATACTCGTAATTTACCTTCCCACTTCCGCTTGGGAGAATTGTATCTACCATCTCCATTATTACTCTTTCTTTCTTTGATGGAAATAACAAGTTTCTGCGGGCTTCCTCAATGTCTTCGTTCGAGTAAATTCCACTTTGCGATAATTTCTCTAATGACGTAAAATTTACCAGATATTGTAATTCTGTCAATTCTAAGTTTTCCGGTGTCTTTACTTCTCGATGATCTGGTAATGCAATCCAAGATTCTGGTGTTAGTCTGTATAGTGGTGCCAACAATCTATTACACTGTAATACTTTCGGTTTCACGTCCTCTTCCAGTAAGATTCGTGTTACAGGCTCCATAAATCGCAACTTTCCATTTAAATTCACTGGTAACTCGTTGGTGCATTGGTCATACTTTGTCAGTTTAACTGGTACCGCTTTACATTTATAGCTATATAGTGCTTCACCGAAAATTCTGGCAAACACCCCATTTTCTGCAATTAACATTGGTGCTACCAAATTAGGATTGGTTATAGCCATTGCCATCCGATTTCGGAGTATTTCTTTGTTGAGATTGCAATCATTTATAATAACTTCTCGGTACACATTTTCAACAGTATTTTGACCAAAGTGAAATAAATAATCTATTTTGTTATTAAAGTAATTTGTCAACTTGATATCTCCGGCATGTATGTTTGTTTGGGCCTCTATAATCATTTTCTGAGATACATATATACCTTTATAATTTGTCTCATAGACATTTTGTCCACACTTTGTTTTAGTTTCTTTTCTCAGGAATCGCATCCCGTCTTCCTCTGAGGTTGACATTAACACTGTTGGAGTATCTTTCATCCGTAGAGGTGTGATTCTTGTTGTTGTACTCGTTGCTGGATCCATTCTTATTTTCTCGGGCTTTTCCCTGATCTGTTCTCCCGTTATTTCTTTAAAACTCATTGACTTCAGTTGCACTAAATTGCACTTTTTGGTATCGACATCGTACACCAAAATTGATTCTCCTGTCTGACAGCTAGATTGTTTCATGTTGCAGAATGGATGTGTTTGTAGTTTACCAGTATCATCATCAAATTCTCTTAATTCTGACATGTACTCTTCTACAACCACGGCTTTGTCAATTATAGCATCGTCTACTTTGTATGGCTCTCCTTGGCAATCACCATTCGACTTTATTATCCCTCGCACTGTTACAGTCTCACGGATTTTGTGGTTAAGCTTTGCTTGTAGTTTGATATCTGCATTAATTTTCAACTGTCCTGTTTGAAAGGCTGCCAAACAATTCTCCGGAATTATTTCTATCGGTCTAGGTATCGATTGCATTTTCACCATCGATGAGTGGCTCCATTTTCCACAATAAAATACAAAAGTAGTTCGTTTCACTGTACACTCTCTCACCTTTGATCTTCGAAACCCCGATTCTTGATATACATGATATTTTACTGGATTTGTCACTTTAAATTTTACTGGATATGCATCCGAACACTCTGCTACGTTTACCAACGAGTATACTCTTCCCATTTCGGTTTGGGAGCAGTCATATGCCACCAATGAATTCGTCGTATTTATTATTCCCAATAACATAATAATAGAAATCATCAACCATGGAAATGCAAGTTTTCCCTTTTTCCTCACTGTCTCTGTTTTTGGGCTCTCAGCCTTTTGTATTAACTCTTCCCATCCGCCATTGTTTGCGATCCACTTCATCAAATATTTATTCGTCATTTCAGTAGCTTTCTTTATCAATGATTTTGAATTGTCACTTTCCAGATAACCATAAGTACCAATCTCCAATATTATATAGGCTAGCACTGTCAATATTACATCTCGATCTAACTCAGTTCGTGTTAAGTCCTCAATTACTGCTTCCTCACAAAATTCCTTTCCTTCATAATTTCTTTTAATTATCGACGGTAATCTCCTCTTTAATTCCGTTGCCAATCTTTTTACAACTCTTTTCTCCCCCTCCGAAATATCATCTTCTGTTTCAGTTTCATTTAACAAATACAATTCCGTTACTAAACTTTTTAATATTCGCTCAGTTTCGCTTGATTCCTCTAAACTCAAAGATTCAATTTCCGCATCATTCTGTTTTATCCCACATATCGCAATGTCATTTTTCGTCTCAACAAAGTTCTCTTCACTTTTCATCTCATCTATGCTCGGTAGTATCCTATTATCGGTGCTCCTTTCCTCAACATCCCTTGTAACTTCATTTTCTGATCTCATTTCCTCATTTTCCATTGTTTCTAATCTCTGCAATTCATTAATTTCTTGATCAATTTCTCCTGGGTCATCTACAACTTCAGTTTTAATCTCTACATTATCATTGTCCACTTCCTCATACAGAGGCCAAAACGGTACTATTACTGCATCTTCTTCCATTTCACCACTTTGTTTTGTTGCGTACACATTATTAATACAATTTGGGTTACATCCGTAGTTTAACAAATATTCGTCATCATCCAATTCTCGTCCTTTGAACGTCAACACGATAATTCCGTCATTACCTAATATCTCCGCTGCTTTTTGTCGTATTTTCTTTGCTTTTACACTCCAATGTTCCTGATAATATTCAATCCTTTGATCCGCAATATTTAACGCTATTATCAAAGACTTCGCACTATCGTCTGCCGCCTCGTAATCATGTCCTAGTTTTCGAATTACCTCTTTTAACTTTGCCTGATAACTCGTCGGTTTATTCGTATAAGGTACGATGCATTCAAACAACCCTTCTTTCATGTCTCGATCCATTTCGATGCTCATTATGAAGTCGATACTCGCATTAATTTTATCTCTATTCCCTGCATACAGGGTATCCTGTAAATCTGCTAGAATCTTTTCCCAATTTTGTCTGTCTGAATTCAAAGTATTAACAACATTAACAACTTTTACTTTATTTTTCCAGCCTGGTATCAGACCGCAATCTACTAAGTACTCCTCGTCTTCCAGACATCGATTCTCAAATTTTAGTTGCACTTGCCATCCACTGTATTGACGCAGTATTCGCTCCTTTAGGTCTTTGATTTGTCCGTAGGCCTTTACACGGAATTGGCACTTCACATTATCAAGTCCCGTCGTTTCCACTATGATATCATCTAAATCCCTTGTTGACCGCAAAGCCTTGCCAAACTTTTGCATTTGCTTAAGTATCTCATCATCTCTGTTTCCTTTGAATAACTTTGCACATAAATTTATGGCTCTCTTTAGTTCGCTTTGGGTTAGTGACATCACACTGAGTTCTGCGATCCATCGTTTCAACTGGGAGTTGTCAGTTTCCATTTTCTCAAGCAATTTTTCAACTCGGGCTAACAGTGCAGTCGGATTCTCATCTGGTGCGATCTTTCGCACTTTCGGGGCAGGTTTTCCCTCACCTTCTGACACGGTTCCAATTATCATATGAGATTCAGTTTCTTCATCTGATTCGAATTTAGCCACTAGTTTGTTCAGCTTCTGTCGCATTTCTCGAAATTCCTTTTCCATTTTGTCTTGAAATTCCTCTCTCTGAGCATATGTCATGTTACTGGTGTTTGGCATATCTTCTTGGAATCTGATTGATTTCTTTAAAATAGGTCTGCTGAATCTCTCTGAGTTCCTTGGGCATGATCGCGCCATGTGGCCGTATCCCTTGCACGAATGACATTGTATCTGTCCATTTGTATTCACTTTGTCCCTTTGTGGTGAAGGTGACGCTGACGATGATCTTGATCTGGTAAAACAGTTTCTGCTAATATGCCCTTTCTTTCCGCATCGATAGCATTCGACATCACTGCTGATCCTTTTGTTTTCTGTGAATCTCTTGTTAGGGCTGGAATTTTTCCCATATTTAAACCAACATTGATTTGAGTAGTGTCCAGACTTTTTGCAATGTTCGCATTGAGGATTATTTACCTGCCCATTTGATTGTACACTCATCGCTGATCTACCGGCTTGAAATCTAGTATTTGGTCTTAAAATTGGACTACTGATTTGATTTATTTTCTTTTCATCCCATGGTGCTCTCACAGGCGTAATTGACCGCTCACGTCTCTCCACATTAACTCCAAAAGCATCTGATCTTTTTGCACTTTTTAAATTCAGCTCTATCTTCATGGCTTTCTTCACGAGCTCATCGAAATTGGAAAAATCCACATAACATAGGGCCTTTTTGATTTCGGAGTGGACTCCGGTTATAAACTGATCTTCTAACAGCTCTTTAACCTGCTTGGCCATATCTGCTTGATCGGGTTTGACTTCGAAGGCTTTATCTGCTAAAGTGGTCAGATGATAAGCAAACTCACTGACCGATTCATCTGGACCTTGAACTCGATTATAAAATTTCTGTCGCATGATTCTTTTGATATCTCCACCAACCAGTTTCAGCGCCATTGCATCCTTCAATTTTGTCCAATCATTGCCAACATTTCGTTTGTCGACTTGCTGCCAGGCTTCTTTTGCCGCACCTTTCAGATAGAGTGGGAATCTCTGAACCATAATGGCTTGTGTCCAACCGTATGCTGAGGCGTACATATAATAATCTCCCATGAAATCTGCAAATTCAACAGGGTCTCCCCCATATTGATTGACGGGTAATTTCTGACAACTTGCGAAATCAATCATCTCTCTATTGAGAGGCATAACAGCATTATCATTTGCCATTTGGACTTGTTTCTGACTTCTGAGGTTGTATCGGTTCACTTTGAGCTAAACTTCAAGCGTTAAACAATAATTTAAAATTACTTTTCAACTTCTTTTAAATCTCCCAATAATAGCCTTTTATAATCTCGTTAACACTATTTTCAAACTTCTAAGCCGACTTTCACTCACGTCAGTACTAATTCTTTTTATAATTCCTTTTTCACTAGCTTCCAATAATTTCCCTCCGACTTTCAATCACGTCGGTACTATTTTTTTTTAATAATTATTTTTCTCTAACTTTCAATAATTTTCCGCCGACTTTCAATCACGTCGGTACTATATTTTTCAATAATTATTTTTTCACTAACTTTCAATAATTTTCCGCCGACTTTCAATCACGTCGGGCTCACCAGAATATATGTTGGGTTTTGGATTATTTCAAGTCGGTTCTCTCTGACTCCTGGTGTTCTTTAAATTAAAACAATGAACGACCCAACGTATATTGAAACAACAGGTTCACAATTTATTATCACGCTACAATGACCAATTAAAGTTTATACGATTCTCTGCTCGGCGCTGATGCTTTGCAAACAAACAATATTCACCTTTTGATCCTTTAGTTCTGTTGACTCTCGTTTTCCTCGGTTTCTGTTTAGTTTGATCCCTTTTCGCCTTTCCGTATTCTTAATTCTATTTCTTCTTTTCCCTACTTCCCTAATTCGTTTAACTCTTTTCCTACAGTCTGATTCTTCGAACCCTAGCTGAGGCAGAATGCCGATTTTCTCTGATTTTCCCTTTGCTTATATACTCCTCGAAATCAGGATGACAAATGGTTATTGCCGAGCCAATCTTTCGTTTGACATTTTCTCCTACGTGTTTGCTTCGGCTGTCATCCATAATGGTCCAACGAATCCAGATAATTAATGGCCCTACCGGTCTTCCTACGCGCGCTATCTTATCCTTACTCTTTTCCCATTAATCATTGTGTCAAGCTAATGGGCCCAAATCTTCCTTTTGTTTGCCTTTCTTCTTGTTTACCCAGCTCGGGTTTCCTTCATCTCTCGGGTTCTCCATTGGCTCGGGTTTCCCATTAGCTCGGGTTTTCCATTAGCCAATTAATTAATTAATTAACGTTTTCTGTTTTCATACATTTGAATGTTTTTCAACCCTTTCTAACCCTTTTCTGATAAATCCCTAACCGTCATCTTGTTGACCATTAGCTAATCTATAACTGTCCCGTTTTTCCCATTCGATTTCGATGATTTTTCCATTTATTGATTTTTCTCGGATTTCCGGATTCTCGCCTTTCGTAATTGCTTTTTGCATTTTCTAATACTGTTTCCATCGCACTTTCCTTTACTATTAATTCTGTGCACGATCCCGCTTTTATTTGCCTTTTTTCTTCGCTTACTTTCCATTTGAATTATTATCCTAAATTTTATTTAAATTTTTAATTTTAATTTACAGACCTCAACATTATTATTATTATTATTATTATTATTATTATTATTATTATTATTATTATTATTATTATTATTATTATTATTATTATTATTATTATCCGTCTGGTATCTCAATTTTGCAGTACAACATATTTATGGTTTTTCCCTATTTGTTACATGATCCATACAAATCCTGTAACTTGATATGACAGCCGTGGTCATAAAAATTTTTGCTAACTTTTTAATCTCAAAAGCAATGAGCTTTATTTTATTTAGTATTTTGTCATTTGCCTTATAGCAAGATCCTAAAATTCCTACTACAAGGCTGATAAAGTGGTCTTACAATTGTAATTTTACATTTATCTTAATGTTGTCGCTTCTTTTGGTATTCCACTTTGAATTTTGAAATTGATGGTATTCCCATTATTGTTGGTAGCGGCTAATATTATACGTGAACTGAGCTACTTATGATTTTTGTAATTTTGAGTGATATTTGGGAAAACTTGTTGAATAAATTCGTCTTTAGTTTATGTCATCTTACAAAAGTTTGCTGGCAATGTGATACATTGTGTAGGTCTGTCGATTGCTATCTTCTCATTCCCAATATCCAGCAACTGTTTTGCGAAACGTAACACTCTAGACAATTCGAAAATTTTGAATTTAGTAAAATAATGATTAAAATAAATATTTTTAATTTTTAACTGGTAAATAAATGCACATAAATGAATAAATAAATGTTTAATTTAATTGATTTTCAAAATTTAGTATATAATTACACACTACATAATTACAATATTTTCAATTTAGTAAAATTTAAATAATTTAGCTTACTGCATTTCTTGTCAGTAGTATGTAACATAATAATATTTTATAATTTGTACCTGAAGCGGATTTAGGAGGCCTATATTTAAAAAATATTTATACATAAAACCTTTACTCAATGTCTTCTTAAGGTTTCTTGGCGATCGGAGAAACAGGAAAGTAATGCATGCAGAACATACATACATTCATATATAAAATAAGCCCTTGCTGCGGAGTGATAATTAAGACAACTACAAAAAATATAAAGACTTGGCTCTTGAAGTAGATAAGATAAATGTATCTTATCTGCTTCAAGAGCCAAGTGATACGTTTCGCAAAACAGTTGCTGGATATTGGGAATGAGAAGATAGCAATCGACAGACCTACACAATGTATCACATTGCCAGCAAACTTTTGTAAGATGACATAAACTAAAGACGAATTTATTCAACAAGTTTTCCCAAATATCACTCAAAATTACAAAAATCATAAGTAGCTCAGTTCACGTATAATATTAGCCGCTACCAACAATAATGGGAATACCATCAATTTCAAAATTCAAAGTGGAATACCAAGTGAAGCGACAACATATAAGTTCACTGACACCGTGATGAATCAAGATGATGTTGTCAATTACCCAACGAAATTCTTGAATTAGAATTGGCTGTATTCCACCGCACATTTTAATATTGAAAATTGGAGTGCCTATAATTCTTCTCCGAAACATTAATCCACCACTACTTTTTAACGTTACGAGACTTTCGGTAAAGAAATTACGAAAAATGTCATCGAAGACACAATTTTGAATGGAAAGTTCAAAGGGAGAGGTGTACTGTTACCACGAATTTCGATGGTCCCAACAAATATGCCATTTGAATTTAATGGTTTACAGTTTTTGGTGTGAGTCGTTTTTGCAATGACCATTAAAAAAGCACAAGAACAATCGCTGTAAGAGTGTGGAATAGATTTAGAAAATCCTTACTTCTCACACGGATAACTGTATCTGGTCACTTCACGTGTGTGGAAAACTTAAAACAAAACAAAAAATGTCCAAAAGCACTCGAATAAATAAATAAATAGTATTAAAATAGATAAATTTCAATGTTAACAAAAATTAAATTTAAAAATATATCATTTTGAAGGGAAGGGTAAGGGTTTTCAAAAAAAGTAAAGTCCCACGTGTTAAAGTTTTAAGCAATTTATCCTATGTTTCAATTTTTTAACTAAAGTACTTCACTACTGTTCAAGTGTTTTGTGTTTTCTATCAAAAGTTTATTTTTAAGCTTTTTAATCGAGAAAAAATACTTATGGCTTTTTAACGAGTGTTGGGCAAAAACTGATGAAGCCCATTTTTTGTTTAACCAGCACGATAACGCCTATGTGTTTTTGAGCAGAAAATTTAAATTTAGATAAAAAATGGAAATTTTAAGAAAAATAAAATAAAGAAAAATTTAAGAAAAATTTTGATACATAAAAATGTAAAAATTTAATTTTAAATCGAAAAGAATAAAATTTTTATAATTTTGGAATATTCTGGAAATTCCTTGTTTTAATGCACCAAAACAGACACACGAACAATCGTGATATATAAGGCGAAGCTGGTTGAACAAAAAACACTCTCTTGACTCTCTAAAAAATAAAATTTTACACTCTCGTATTTACATTTATTTTTATTTTACGAAGTGAGTATGTTATTTGGATCTTTTCATGCATTTATTTTATGTTATTTTATTTTATTTTATTCTATCATGACCTAGGTTTACCTGATTAGTATTTAAGGAAGAAAGCTTTAAAATGGATTGTTTTCATTATTACTAAGATGATCAATTTTATTTTAATCTTTAGTCCACTTGAAATCGAACCTTCATCATGGAGGATTAAATTTAAATCATTTTATCTGATTTTTGTCCTACGAAAATATACCATAGATCACATGCACGCATAGAAGAAAAATAAAAATTGTTTTTTTTCGGTACCCCGGATCGAACCGGTTGTTAGTGGGGGAAGCCGCGGCGAAGGCAGTAGCCGGGACCGTTCAGTATTCTCCCCTTCCTAAATCCTATCGCCCAACCCTCGAAAGATTAGTGTTGAGGTCCTGGGAAAGGCTAAATATAATTATCACCTTCACCAAAAGTAGAAATTGTATTTAAATAAATTCCAATCTCGGGATTTTCTTTGCAGGCTGTTCCTGAAAGTCCTGTAAGTTAATGGTGAATAAAATAATTAATAAATTGAAGATCATACTTGATAGCAAATGTTGATGCTGGAAATTGCTACTTGAGAGGATCTGGCTTGTTTGGAGGATCTAAAATACCTGAAAATATTAAATAAAATAGGCAAAAAAATAATAATATAGAACTTACGAATTGTTTAACCCGTTGCTATGGTAATAAGCAGCAAGTAGGTTAAAACATATAGAAAAAGGGACATATAGCAAAATTTCTACTGAGTCCTTTAATTTTGGGGGCCGGAGTGATGGCTTGTAATATAAAATAAGACATTTTACCTTATAGTAAAATTAATTTCATTTTACAATAAAATTTTTTAAATCATTGTACAGTAATTTAAGTTAAATAATTTTATCTTTCAAATTTTATAAAATAAGATTTTTTTTTTGGGGTTTATAACTGATTTTAAATAGGAGATTAGAAATAATAATTTTTTTAAATCGTGAAATAAAAATCAGGATATTATTATTATATTGCTAATAAGGTAATTACCCTGAAACTAAATTCTAATTATTACAGTTGTTGGGCCAGGACACAAATAGCCTTGAAAATTGTTTAAATGTATCAGTAATACAACACGAAAACCTAGCACCAAGATAACTTAAAATATAATATACAACACCAATTAAACATTTTAAAATCTGAGAGAATATAAATAAATATAAAATCAAAAACATAAAAGTAAAATAAAATAAATACAAAATGCATCAAGAACCGCACGAAATTTACATAAAAAATAACATAATAACAAGAAAATGTGACCGTAAAATGACCATTTATATAAAAGTAAAAATTAATGAATTAAATGAATAAAAATAAAATATTTTTAGCTGAATAAATTTATTTAAAAATGTTAAAAATAAATTACCAATTTAAATTAAGAAATAAATAAAAATTTAATTTAGATAACACAAATAATTTCAAAGTCGAATTTTGTTTAATCGCAATAAAAAATAACACGCAAGGTTAAGGCCAAATTATAGGTATATATACTGATATGATTTGACAAATCTTAATCTTAATTTTCAGTATTGATTTTCCGTCGTACTTTGACACTTGATTTCAACAGTTTTACTTTGGATTAATATATTTACCTGTGAATAATGGATTCATTGATCGATGTTTTATGGATTATTACGAAGATATATTTATGAATTTTAATTTGATGGATGTATCTGGTAATTTAATTTTGGTTGTAATAAATTATTATAATGCATAAATTAATTTTTCAAATTGTCGAAATTTTTCCGGTCCACAGCCAAAGACACATCACAAGTTATTAAAATCAAACAGATTGTTCGAACCATGTAAGTGCGTGGAATATCGCCAATGATTCGTGCCCGTGAAGGCTCCGGCGTGCGGAACGCAGGAGTTGGAACGTCAATATTATCCGTAGATAGGGAAACTTGGAGGGTAAATGAGTAGTCATTTGGCTGCTCCTTCATCATCCGTTTCCTGTAAAATTAACATAAATTTTTAACAACAATCGGCTCAAAATATCTAACACCGAGTAGTCCAGTGGGCACTCATTAAATATAATATGAACATACATAGATCTTAAGGACAAAGAGAGGGAATGGGTAGTGGGGAAAATTGCGAAATCGTTGCAACAGTTAAAATGAATAGCCATCGGAAAAAGATTAATCCGAACGACCAAAATCATGAAAAATAATGTTTTTAAATAAGAATTAAATAAATTATGTTGAATTGAAACGGAAAATATGGGCGGATCGCTGCTCAAATTTTCCGAAGTAATTAAAATACTTATTGAAAATAGTAAAGTAAAAGTGGAACGCGTAAAATAAGGGCGGAACGCTGCTCAAATTTTCCGAAATGATTAAAATACTTATAGAAAATAGTAAAACAAAAGCGAATTGTCGTTCGATTGTTAGTATAATATTCTTATAAACCGTAAAATAAGGGCGGATCGCTGCTCAAATTTTTCGAAGTAATTAAAATACTTATTGAAAATAGTAAAGTAAAAGTGGAACGCGTAAAATAAAGGCGGAACGCTGCTCAAATTTTTCGAATCAACAAAAATACTTTACCGAAAACCGAGGAAATACAAATGGATTACGGCTAAATTGTTATATAAGAAAAATATTTCTTAAAGCTGAGGAATAAGGACTAATCCATACACAAAATTTTGTTAATAATATTGATAATAATTATAATAATTGTAATAATAATAATAATAATAATAATAATAATAATGATAATAATAATAATGAGGATAATAATAATAATAATAATGATAATAATGGTACCTATAATAGTAATGATAAAAATTATGATGTTAATAGTAGTAATATAATAACTGTAATTGTAATTATATAGTAGAAAAATAATAATAAAGGTAATAGTAGCAACAATTAATAAAGGTAATACATATAATAGCAACAATGATAATGCTAGTAATAATAATAGGGAACATTGTAGTTATAATAGGGATAAGAGTAAGAGAGCTAGTGTGTGAATATTTAACATAACAAAGGGTGTACAGGCCAAAGAATAATCATCAACACGGACGACGATAAGAAGGACTATGGGAATGGACATAACAATGAATGATATGAGAGTATAGGTTAACCTTTGAAAGAGATAGGAGAATAAGGGGACCTAAAAGTCGAAATCGAGCACAGGCCTTCTATCGGCAGCTCGTTGAACCCATGGGTCGTTCGGTCAATTATAGCATTAGCAATAGCGCTCACGTTTTGCGGAACATCTACCCACTCGAACACAGTTCCAACGTTGCTTAGCAACGGGTGCCGAGTGGTAAGCGAAGTATAATTGTATGGAGTTGTCTGGGTAACAACAATATAGTTTCAAAATATCAACACCCAGAAACCCACCACAGTCATTATGTTAATGTTATTGTTATTAGTATTTATTATATTTGGATTGCAGCACGAATTTCAGACCTAAGTTTTCCTGATAAAAATGTTGACCCTGTGAAACTTAAAGTGAATGAGAGGACCCAGAGTGTCCCCATCAGTGGGCATAGCATGTTGACCGGCGTCACGTCTATGAGCACTGTTGTAGATGTTCTCCAGGCATGTAAGTCAGATAAAAGGTACATACCCATCCCTTTCCTCGTCTAGATAGAGTGATACGTCTCGGAGGGATATTCTTTCAGAAATATAAGGTTATGTTAATATTCATTATGTATAAATAAAAATTTATAAAGATAAAGATACAAGAATTATTCGTTTAGTGGACTCACACAGCAGGATAATCAACAAATTCGCCGGGACATATCGGAATACCATCAAATAACTCTAACACAAAGTCAGAGGGTGGAAGCCATGCTGCAGAAGTGCCGCAACATGGAACAAACGTGGCTTCGCCTGGAGGCCGCGTCCAAGTTGAAAACCGAAATGGACGAGTTGAGGGTCAAGTTAAGTCAGAAGGATGAGACACTGCGGCTGGCAGAACAGAAGTCCCAGGAGCTGGAAAAGCAAGTAGCCGAGCTAAAACTGAGGGACAAAATCCGCAATGGCCTGGTACAGAGCGGAGCAGCACTATCGGCAGAAAAGCAAGCCATAGTGATTCGGAACGTCACCGGTAAAGACGTAGGAGTAAAAGTTATGACTCCAGTTCCCTCCCGTCTACTAGAGGATTTACCTAAGAGGAACCGAAGGAAAAACCGGCCGAGTAAAAAGGAGTGGGAACGGCGGTACAAATTAAATAGAGCTCAGTTATTAGGACATATACTGGACGCGAACGGGCTCTGAATCCCATACGCTCATTAACTCTGTTCACCCGACAATTTAATTGATGTTATGATTATTATTAAATTAAATATATTTTGTTAGTGTTAAATTCGATATTGATGTTTGAATGTGAATTGAAGTCGTTGGATATGGGGATACTAAAACGATCAAATGATTAGATAAATTATTAATAGATAGATAGATGAAAGGGGGACCGATCAAGTAGAGCATGAAGTCTTCTATGACAGCTCGTGAACCCGAAGGGGGTTAGGACATTAGCAGTTCTTGAAAAGGAGCTCACCTTTTGCTAACCTTCACCCACTAGTTCACAGTACCAACGTCAATTTTTGACGGGTGACTAGCGATTAAAATTCTTATCTAGGCGCTGGGTAGGGAATAGTAACCCTTAGACAGTTTAACTATTTTAGTGACCCATCAGTGCCCAGCACGAGGATTTATTTATAGGATTTTTAACTGTAAACGATTCCAACCATTTTTTATTTTAGGCTTTATTATATAGCCAAAAATGCTGACTGTCATAAAAAAGATTGTTTGAAATTATTATATCCTAATTTAACGATAATTAAAACACAATGTAAAGCAACATCAGAAATTGGCTTTTCAGCTTCAGGTTTAGTTAACCTGGCCAAGTGAGACAGATTTCATTGAGAATTGTGAAGGAGCAAATTCTCTGTAAGTTTTATGAATGAGTTAAAAATAATCACTAATTCGATGTAAAACTTACTTATTTATAGATACATTAATATGAAATATCATTATAAATAAAATGTGTTTAATTAGTAAATTTAATTAGTAAATTTAATTAGTAAATTTAATTAATAATTAAATAATAAATTCCTAAATTCGCATTATAAGAGATATTATTGTTTTGTTATTTGTAGCCGTAAATACATTATTTTCAAAGATCGTGGCTTTGAAATGTTATGTTTTGTGATTACTTTGTTTGAATTTAATGAACACGTCGGCAAGTTTAGCACCTTATCTGAACTAATAATATTGTTTTGATGCAAAGTGTGCTAAAATTGTTTGATAATTCGTTTACACACATCAGAAAACTACGGTCAAAAATCTATAAAAAGGATTGTAAATGTTGAAGGTTTTAAAGCAACAAAATGTCAGAGTGGCAACAAGGAATTTGTGGTTGTTTTGGAGATATTGGTTTTTTTTTGTTTGTTAATTGCATTAAATTATATTTATTATGTAACAGGAACTTGCTTATTGTCTTACTTTGTGCCCTGCTATTTAATCGGTCTTGACGCAGAAGCAGTGGATAACAGCTGCATTTTATGTGGTGTTATTTCTATATTCTTTCCGCCTTGCATCATTTGTTATGTCAGAGGGAAAATTAGAGAGAAACAAAATATTGATGGAGGTTGCTGTACTGATTGTCTGTGTTCATTTTTCCTTGGGTGCTGCGCAGTGGCTCAAATGCATCACGAAGTCAAACATATGCAAGGAAATGCGATTTCGCTCGAAAGAGAATAAGAATTTTCGAAATTACTTACAATAAACGTTGCATTATAACTTAATTTTCAAAATAAATTTATAATCTTGAGAAGTTTATTGTTATTATTATAGGTTATTATTATAAATATTGTTTCAACTTTAAAAATTCTTTTTTGTCCATAGTTTAAATAAATAACTATATAACCCAATTCCCGTAATGGTTATTCACAAAATGAAATATTTCGACAAGTCTTTTTTCTGCTTCTCTGATTGACCTTCTCGCAAATCATTATTATCTTTAAAATAATAATTATTGTTATTATTAATATTTTTATTATTATAGATTTTCGGTTAATTACTTTGATTTAAAATTGTCTAAGTGGTTTGGATAGAATTAGAAATATAAAAACACAAATTTTAAAATGAAAAAGCAATGTATAAAAATTTTATAACTCATTTAATGGCATTACTTTTAATTTTCATATCATCGTCATTTCAAATATTTTTCATTCGTATTTTTATAATTGCTATTGTTTACAAATATTGATGTAGAAATTTAATGCCTATTATCTAATAAAAGAAGTACGCAATAAATTACTTGAAAGTTAAAACATTTTTGTAAATTAAATTTTAAATATTTTTTAAATTTTTTCATAATTTATATTATTATTAATGAGATTTTTAAACAACTATTTTAAATAAATGAATTCCTAAATATTAGAATTTTAATATATTTAATAGGAAATGTATAATTACAATTTTTATTCAATGAGCAGCACATAGATAAAATTAAACAAAATTATTTAATTTTATTAATTAGTATGTTTTTACAATATTTTGTTAATAACTAAAAATTATAACAGATCAGAGTTTCCCGAAATGTAGGTTTCGAGTTTACTTAAGGTGAGTCGCAAAAATTGAAATATTTAGTTGATCGATATTAGTTGTGTGAATATTTACAACATATTTTGTCTAATAATTGCAACATAGGAATGGCTGTATTATATAACCATATGGGTCCCAAAAACGTAACAATTTTATCAGTGTGATTATTTTGATTTAATTTAAATAAAAAATTTCAGAATATTATTTTATTTTTATATTTTGTGTTTATAATTATAAGACTTAATTAAACTTACATAATTTTAAGAAATAATTGTATAAATGTTTGAACAAATATTTATATTTGCTTATTTGTGTTGCATACTTGGTCCATAAAATACACATAAAATACATTTACTCACTCTGATGTCTTTCATTATAAAATCGGACCAACTTCACTGCAAAACTCTCATCTGAATAAGCTTATTAATTGACAAATTGAAATATGAAATAATTTATCTTGCTAAATATTTAATTTGTGAATAATGTATAAAATTTATAAATTTTTGTTTGATTTATTTTGAGATCAATTAAAGTTTTTTTTACTCCATCTAATATTTTAAACTTTGTTTATTTGTTTATTTCATTAAATTCTACTAAGGTTTCTAGGCATTTTGAACTATTATTTCCAATCTAACGATATATTTCTATAGTTTCCTATCATCGTGAAGTAGTATAATACAAACTATGAATATTATTGAACATTTAAACAATTTATACAAATTTAATTAATTTTTAAAAATATATTTATTATTCATTTTAAATTAAACTTTGCATTAATTTAATTTATCTACTTTTTGACTATTTTCAAAATAAGATTTTTAATAAAATTTTATAATTCTTTTAATTTTAATACACTCTAAACCACCAATGTCAAGGTAATTTAAGGATAAGAATATAAAAAGGTGTTGTACATAAATGTATTCTGTGCCTCGCCAAAGTAAAGTCGATAGCATCTATGCATTATAGTACATAGAGTTTTAGGAAAAGCCTATCGAAGAAGTCAACTTTAGAAATATTCATTCTCAAGACATAGACACGACAAAACATCATTAGCATTATATCAAATTGATCTGTGTTTTTTGACAAGTAATAAATATTTACAGAAGCTACCAACTAACTAGATAACAGAGGCTCACCGCGACGATCAAATTGCACATAAATATCTAAATAAAAAATGAACACCCAATATTTTATTAAAAATCCAAAATAATAGCCAATTGACAATTGCCATTATTCGGGATCTATTGAGACTAAATGAGATCAAAATATAAACTAATTCATTTTATTCCTATTTAGTACTGGTTTAGAATCAAATAAATTCATAAACTCAGTTATTGAACTCTTGCTTCCCAGTGCCATCAGTTATCAATCAATAATAATTATTTTAGTTTGCTTGTTTTATTTTCTTAGATATTTGTTAAATAGTTATATTTAGTCTATATTTATTAACGTATCAATAAAATGTCTATATATATCGAATATTAACCACTCATATCAAAAATTTACCCTATATATTTACCTAAATTGGTTTTAACATCATAACCTATCTATGGTTTCAATTAAGTTTTGATGTACTGGTGAAATTTATTTTGCAGAATGTTTTTGCAGAATACCATCGATTCTTATCATTTTGTTATTGACTCATTAACTAGGACTGTAAAAACTTTAACTTGGACGAGATCTGCTTTTACTGGTACCATTGTAGAGGTTAAGGATATCTTCCCGTACACCTTTGTCAATAGTTTAGAGATCCTTGAAATACCTACGAGTTACCACCAATTTTGGAAGAAGTGAGTGAAGTTGAATATGAGAAAATTCGAGTAATTTGAACTGAAACTAAATGTGTGAATTTATTTCACTATATGATGGTATACATGAAACTCGATTGCTTTCATTTGATCAACTTTAGATAAACCCATTGAAATATTGCAAGACATGGAAATTTATAATTTCTATGAAGGTGGCATTCGTAGAAGCCTTACTTTTGTAAATAAGCACCTTGTAAAAACAGACAAAAAATCACAGAATTGCTTTATATTGATATTAATAATCTTTAAGTTGGGCTTTAAGTCAACCTTTACATTGTAAACAGATTAGTTATGTATTAGATGGATTTTAAAATATGTTTACTGAATATTTGTCTTTGAACCTTGAGTCATTGTCTTATGGATACACGATTGAAGTATATCTTGAAATTCCTTCTGAGCTTCATAATAAGTTTAATGATTTCCTTATTTGATGCCGAAAAAATGAAACCTGTGGGGTCTAAAGTAGAAAAGTTGTTGTTGACTCATTACCCAAAAAAATAATTATGTTATTCATAGGAGGTTTTTGAAGTTGTACTTGATTCTTGGTGTTAAGGTAACACATGTAAATAGAGCTGTAAGATTCAAACAGACTCCTATTTTTAAAAATAATATATTGACACAAATACAAAAAGAGCAAAAAATATAAATACTCTAAATAAACATTATTATAAGCTTTTATATAATATCTTGTACAGTAAAACTGTCGAAAACCTAAAAAAAGTATGAATTTGAGATTACGTAATACGGAAAGGAAGATGATTGCATATTCTTCCAAACCAACCTTTGAAATAAGTATCAAAATTGCTGATAATTTAATTGCTGCCTTGATAAATGCTGACTCGATATATTTGGTTAGATCTAGTTATATTGGTTAAACGGTCTTGGATTTATCTAAATTAAGAATGTGTGAGCTTCAATATAAGGACTTGGAAAAATATCGTACAACGTTTAAATGCAGTATCAACATTGTTTCTGGGGATACTATTCTTTCTTTCTATAAATAAAAAATTCTCTGAATATATTTAATTTGGAAAATATTTTTAATGTGGATGTGACCGGTTTTTTCTTCATAACAATGCCAGATAGGATACGTGGTACTAAATATTCAAATTGTAACGGAGGAAAACAATCGAAAGAAAGGATTACGGTTTTATTAACTGCTTCGGCAACTGGAGAAAACTTAAGCCCTTGATCATCGAAAAATATAAAAAACCAATGTGTTTTAAAGATGTTAATCTTGATAACATGAATATAAAATATACAAATTCGTCTAAGGCGTGAACGACAACTAATATCTTCAATAATTATCTGAAAGAATTGAACAAATATTTTAAAGAGAAAAACCGAAAGATAATACTTTTTATTAATGGACCCAGAGTTCATACTATCGACAGTGATACTATTTTAACTCAAGTGAAAGTGCAGTATTTTCCTCCGAATCTAACATTGCATTTACATCCACTTGATGCAGGTATCATAAGAAGTTTATAGGCTCATGCTCGAAGACTACAACTCCTATATTAAGTACTTAATATGGATAAAAATATGCACACATCTGAACCTGCATGTTCTATAACAATACTTGACGCCATAAAAATCCATTTCCAAAGCATTAAATATGATAAAAAAAGAAACATTCGAAAACTGCTTTACCTTGTGCGGATTCAGAGAATACAAAAAATTAAAAATTAAACATTCTTTTCGATGAAATGCTTAAAGATGATCTTTTGGATACTTCTAATTATTCGATTTATCAGACTCTAATTTGTCAAAACTGATTTGTCATAGTTAAATTTAAAGATTAAAATAAAGGTGAAGGTTATGATGAACGGATTATCTGAAGACCCAAATGTTACAGTTTGTTACGAAAATCATTATGCCTAAAAGCTAAGGGAGTAACATTGAAAGACACAGAATTCACCCATATATCATATAAACAATGTTACGAAAAAACACTACTTTTTCTGTACCATAATTTCGTATTGGTACCAACAATCACCAACCCTAAAGTTTTAAAACTTCAACAGATGTCCTTACAAATAAAGATGATAAAAGGGTTTAGGTATGGAAGAATATATATATGTTGTTCTAATGTGGTGCATTCTAAATGCCATTGGTTCAACCGGTGAAGTTTCTCGAGGTTCTCAATGAACGTTGGCTTTCAGGTCAAGATATAATTCGTCATCATTGGGATCAATATCCTTGGGTAGACTTTGATGCCACGGAATACGTTCAGTCACGTTTTTGACGACATTAAAACAGTTTTTTTCGTTTTTAGCACCATTGTACCAATGACACTCACTTCACAATCAAGAGAGACACCTCAGGGATTGTTGGGATTAGATCACCCAAAGTCTGCATTGTTACTTGATAGTAGTTAAATAACTGTATAATGTATGGAGATCACGCACTGATTTGTATATCCTGTTACGAGCTTTTTCACGAAATAATGAATAATTTTCCTAATAATTCTATCACCATATTTGTTTCTTTATGTGACGGGACAACTCACTGTGGATTTACGTTTACCATTATCATTCACAGTCAATATTCTTTATAAATATCACCAACAGTAATCTCTTCAATTTAGCCTAATACCATCAAACCCCATGCAAGCAAAATTTTAATACTCCGGTCAAGCCGAAGTCAAATAACCACATAATACAAAGAAAATCAGGTGTTAAAGGCGAAGTGTGCTAAGTTAAAAATCAAACTACAAAAATCGTTGGGTCAAGAAATTTAATCAAACATATCTTACTTGATGCATGTATGAACTTAATATCGAAAACAGGACGCACCGCATATTCATCTCCGAGCAAATAAGATCCGATAAAAATTTTCACTGAATCCGAGCTGAAAGCCCAAATTTCGTGGCGTGATCTTTCACTAACATAAACCTTATTCCCGATCAATGCGTACCAATTCCAGAATCTCGGGTAACACTCTTTTTGAAAACTTCTGCAATCAAAGGAATGAAAAACAGGCACAGAATAAAGTGAAGGCAAGAAATGCTCTTTTGGAATTCAATGATCTGAATCCGACAGTTTTTGACTCAATTGAATCATATCGTTGCTGCCTCGTATTAAATGATAAATCATATGAGACAAATTTCCAAGTATCAAAGAATATTGTTTTGCCACTAATTAATGGAATGGACATCCTCAGACGACACTCTAGCATTAATCTAACATTGGGATGGAACCTCAATCCAATATCGCTATCTCTTGATATCAAGCCAATCAAATGCAAACTTCATTCTCTCATACCAGGTATTGACAATAAGACACTGAAACCTGTATCAATGTCTTCTCGATACTCCACCAAAGATTCAGCCACTCTTAAAGGAAGGAATAATTTGCGAGAGTCAAAGCCCATGGAAAGCTCAATCCTTTGTTGTCAAACAAGGTCCAAAACCACGCTTAGTTTTCGATTACTCCAATACAATCAATCGTTTTACTCCTTTACATGCCTATCAATGCCAAGAATCGAAGATATACTTAGGAAAATATCTATCAACTCCATATTCATCAAAGTTATCCTTAAAGCAGCTTATCACCAAATCCCGAGCAAACTTGAAGGCTATGCTCTAACAGCCTTTGAAGCTGATGGAAGTCTTATGGAGAATAGTAGATAAATTTATAGACGATAATTCTCTCAAAAACACATTCGCTTACTTAGATGACATAATCATAGGAGGTAAAACAAGAGAGGGCAGTAACATCAACCTCAATCGCTTCATGAAAGCTGCTAAAGATCACAATTTCCTAATAAACCAGGAAACATCTATAACATTCCGCAATTAAATTCCTTTTCTAGGACATATAATCGAAAACAACTCTCTTAGACCATATCCAGAACGTTTTGAAGCACTCTTCAACTTTCCAAAAGTGGACCGTCTGATTGGAGTTTTTGCATACTACTTAAAGTGGATTTTAGAATATTCCGACCATATTAGTGTCCTTACTAAATCTCGGACAACCATCTCTCAAGGTATCCCTTTATTCCCAAAATGTTTAGAAACTATCAAGTTACTGGTCAAAAGCTTACTTAAGCGTCTCTAATCTCCCAAATCCCAAATGAGCCTGTAGATATAGAAAGAGACGCATCTGGGCAAGTCCATTTGGTAGGCCAATCGCCTTCTATTCAGGCCTTGTTAAAAACTCAGAAAGGAACCACTTAATCATCGAGAAAGAAGCGGCTACCATCGTCAAATCCTGCAAAAAATATACTACATTCTGCTTCATTCTTCACTATCCACACAGATTAAAAATCCGTTTCGTTCCTTTTTGATAAACAAAAATTATAAAACAAGCACTATACCTGTAAATAACGATTCAAGTATTAATTTTAATTTATCATTAAATTAAATAAAATGTTTTTTTTAGATTTTGAAAGCATTTTTTCAAAATTATTTTTATATGAAAATTTGGCAGATCCCTGCTCAAATTCTTTTATGTTATATATGAAAATAAGTGCAGACCCCTTGATACATTTTTTTATATTACTTAAAATATATTTTTCAATATTTTATTAGATTATTTTTTAGATGAAAATAAGGGCAGATCTATGATTAAAATTTTTATAATAATTTGTCAATAAGGGTAGATCTAAATTTTTTTTAAATTATTGACACTCAGGATCAAATCATTGATTAAATTTTTTATTGATATTTTATTGAAAATAAGGTTAAAATATAGTTAATTGTTTTTTTATATACGAAATTAATGATAGATTCATGTTCAAATTATTATAAAACTCAACAAAATACATAAAAATATCTTATAAAAACTATACAAAAGATAATTATAAAAGATTTATTCAACAACATTTTTGATTTTTCAAATAGGCTTGATAAAAGATTGTTAATCTTAACTCCTTGAATAATTATCTGGATTTTATATTTTTTATCACACTGTACTTGTTCCTTCAATTTACTTTCACAATTAATAAATGAAAATCTCTCATTAAAAACCATGTCCTTGTTCATCAAGTGAATAATACCCGCAATATGTTTTCTATCTTCATCTTCGATATTTCCAATCTGCATATTGTATTCATAAGCTTTTAAATTAACTGATTCCTAAAAAATAATTTATCAAGTTAAATTAAAATTAATTTTACTTCCAAATCTATTTTTCATTTATAGTTAATAAACAATTTTGATTGGATGCACACTTATTGTGCATTTATTTTTATTAAATAATTCAATTAAAAATTAAATAATTTTCATTAATAGGTAAATTATTCCCAAAATACTGTACATCAAAAGTACATAATGAAACATTTTATGATAAAATGAGATCTTATTATGTTAAAAATTAGTATAACATCGAACATTTATATGTCCCGTTTGCAAAACTACCCAACCCATTCCCTATAGCAATTTTTTAACACAACATAAGGATCATTTAAGGAATTTTTTTTTTTTAGAAACGATGATGTTTTTAAACGTCCATTAATTAATGAAATAAAATCAAAGAATAAAATTAAGAAGCACCACAATTACCTCAATAAGTAATATAATGGCCCAATTAGCGAACCTACAACAGATCATATAAATAGTATTTGTGATGATTGAAATTAAGATATTGGATCGATGGATTCATGGGATGAAACCATGGAAGCGGACGAAGCGGTGGAAGCTGATGAAGTGGACAAAGTAGTTGAAGCAGATGAAGTGGACGAAGAAGTGGAAGATATTGAATCATTAGATTCGTGAAATGGAACAATTGAAGAGGTTGAAAGCATATGCAAAATGAAAATATTATACAAGTAGGTGGAAATGTACCAATAATTCAAAGAGATTTACGAGGGACTCATCAAATACTTAGTATTTATACTACCAACTTGAAAATTTTAAGGAAATTATTTTTCCAGTAGAGTTAATTAATAAGAGAAGCAACAGATGAACTAGGATATGTAAAAATTCAATTCGGAATTGAAATTGAATTTGAGAAAGATGGCGAGATAAAATTAAATAATATTAGTAACAATGCAAAACCCTTTATACAATCATTCTTTGACGAAGGAATACAAAAGCTAAATGAAAAAATAGTTTCAATAACTGATTTAGGGAGTAGTTGGGTTACTAGAAGAATAACAGAAATTCACTTTACTTTAACAAAAATCAGTAATATAAGTAGATTGAGCGGTAGAAGTTATATAAAAACTCCAAAAAAATTGGCTAACAAAAAGTGTTTAATAAATGTGAAAAATACCGATAATCTATGTTTTATTTACAGTGTGTTGTCAATAATTAAAAAAGATGAGATTTATTATGGCCATAGAATGATATAGTTATACTAAATATCTAAATGAATTAAATTATGACCCGAATGATATGCAATGAAATTAAATGGAATTAGAAAATTTGTAGCAAACAACGAAGGTCTTATAATTAATGCATTTAGTTATGACGAAACGGAAAAACCTGAACACAACGACTTTGTTTTAAAACATCCATTTTTAAATATAATTTACAGGTCCAAAGTTGCAGAAGGAACAATTATTAATTTATTACTATTCAATATAGGAGAAAATTATCATTATGTAGGAATATCATCACTCAATAGGTTAATGAATTGTCGAAGTAAAAATAATAATATATTAAGAATTCAATCTTTATAGTGTCATAGATGTCTGAACGGTTTTAAAAATAAGGTGGCTTTGGACAAAAGCGACATATTATGTAATAGAAACTAGTTAGAAACATTTTTATATACTTTTCCAGAAAATAGGTTTATTAAATTCACCGATTGGTCTAAAACCATAACCCCATCATATGTTATATATGCAGATTTTGAATCTGTTTGCTACCAAATACATTTACCCATTTCTGCTGGTCTTTTATTAATAAATAATTTTGATGGGAGTACAATATATAAAGAATTTATAGGAGAAGATTGTGTGGAACAATTTTTAAAAGCAATAGAAAAAATATGCAAAATATACAGTACTACTATATTATTATAAAATGGGAAGACAATCAATTAAAAAATTAATGAACCTACAACAGAATCAATTTGATAATTGTATACAATGTTATCTTTGTTTGAAAGACATTGTTGATCCAGTGAGAGATCATGATCAATTTACTGGGAAATACTTGGGTGCTGCTTGCAATGACTGTAATATTACTAGAAAAATAAACAAAGTTTTACCCATTACTTTCCATAACTTAAAGGGATACGATATGCACCACATATTAAAATATGGATTGAGTAAATTTAGAAATTGGGCTTTAGGATGTATCCCAATAACAACTGAAAAATTAATTTCATTAATTGCACACTTGGGAAAAGTTAGCGTGAGATTTATTGATTCTTATCAATTTAAAAACAACTCTACAGCAAAGGCGGTTAAAACTTTGACGACTTTACCTTTGATTCGATCTGTTTTTACAGGAACTATAGTTGATGAAAAGGGGATCTTTCCGTACAACTTTGCAACTAGTCTAGATGTTCTTCACGATACTTATGAGTTACCAGCGATTTGGAAAGGTTTCACTGAAGCTGAATATGAAAAGGCTAAGATAATTTGGTATGAAACTAATTATAGGACTTTACTTGATTACATGAAAGTTTATTTGAAACTAGATTGTTTTCTTTTGCTGACTTTTCCAACAATTTTGGGCGAAATCTATTGCTCATAATAGGTTAGAGCCTTTGAATTATTTTGGTATTCCTTGAATGTCTTGGTCTTCTGCTTTAATGTCGTTTGATGATTCTATTGAATTAATTACTGAAAATGAAATGTTTAGCTTTTATGAGGGAGGTATTAGAGGAGGCCTTACTTTTGTTAATAAACACTATGTTAAAACTGACGAAAACACTGAGTTGCTTTATATTGATATTAATAATTTATATGGTTGAGTTTTAAGTCAACCTTTACGTTGTGGTGAATTTAGTTGGATATTTGATGAATTTGTTTCAATAATAATTGATTGTTTGACTTTGAATCTTGAATCTTTGTCATATGGGTATACTCTTGAAGTTGATATTGAAATTCTTTCTGAACTTCATGATATGTTAGACGACTTTTCTATTGCTTCTGAGAAAATGAAACCTGAGTGATCAAAGGTTGAAAAGTTGTTGCTGACTCACTATCCTAAAAATAACTATGTAATTCATTTTTAAAATTAAACTTGTCTCTTGGTGTAAAGGTTACTTATGTTAATCATGCAGTAAAATTTACACAGTCTACTATTTTTAAAAAGTATATCGACATAAACTCTGAACTTTGATCTAAAAGTACGAATACATTAGATTAAAATTATTATAACTCTTAAATAGCAGTTTATATTGAAAAACCGTCGAAGATCTAAAAAAGAGAATGAATTTGAGTCTTTGCACAACGAATAAAAAGCTTGTGATGTATACCTCAAAACCCAACTTTAAAAAATCGATAAAAATTGACGATGATCCTATAGCTGCGTTGTTAAATCCAGATTCGATATGTTTAGATCGGTTAAGTTATATAGGACAATCAGTGCTTGACTTGTCGAAACTTAGAATGTATGAGCTTCAGTATAAGGACTTGGAAAAATATCGACATCAGTTTAACTGTGAGATTAATATTGTTGATGGAGATACTGACTCTTTCTTCTTGGAGATACAAAATTGTAAACTGCATATTCTTTTGTCTGAAATTGTTAAGGATAATCTTTTGGATACATCTAATTATCCACCTACACATCCACTTTATTCTAAAAATGTTGGTTCGGTCATTGGCAAATTTAAGGACGAAAGTAAGGGAGAAGGATATGATGAGTTCCTTAGACCTAAATGTTACAGCATGTTAGGTAAATCATTTTGTCTAAAAGCTAAGGGATTGACATTAAATGATACTGAGCTAACACATAAATCGTATAAGGAGTGCTATGAGAAAAACTCTACCTTTTCTGTACCTCAATTTAGAATAGGAACAAAAAATCATCAACTTTATAGTTTTAAAAATAGTAAAGTTAACAAATAGGATGATAAAAGGGTTTGAATGGGTAAAAAAATATATTAATATAAATATATTTTGATTTTATAAATGAATGTGAAATAAATGAAACCGAGAATGAATCAGAGAATGAAACAGAACCAATTGTTATTGATACAACGAATAATATAGAAAATCATGAAGAATTGATAGATATAGATGATGCCCAGTTTACTGATGATGAAGAATCAAATATTCTTGATACAACCAATAATATAGAAAATCATGAAGAGGGCGAGGGTTATGGTGCAGTGTCCTACCAAATACCTACTACAGTATATCCATATGACAGCTTTTCTAAGTCCAAATTTATGCAATCTTCTAAAATACTATCAATGTTATCATGAATCCAACTAAATTTCCCACATGGTAACCTTTGACTTAAAGCCCATCCAAATAGGTCATTGATATCGATATACAATAACTCTGTATCTTCAGTAGTTTCCACGTGATGCTTATTAACAAATGTCAAACCACCGCGAATTCGCCCTTCATAGAAATTATAAATTTCCATGTCTTGTAATAATTCAATGGATTCATCCAATGTCATTAATACCGAATTCCATGACATACCGCGAATACCAAAGAAATTCAAAGGTTCTAATCTATTATGCGCTACAGATTTCTATAGAATTTGTTGAAAAAAGAAGGTAAGCAAGAAAACATCCAATTTCAAATAAACCATCATGTAATCCAATAAGGTGTTACAGTTTGTTTCTTTCCATATTTTCTTTGCCTTGTGAAATTCATCTTCTGTAACTTCTTCGCAGATAGGTGGTAATTCATATGCGGTTTCCAAAACTTTTAAAGAAGTTGAAAAGTTATATGGGAATATTCCTTTTGAATTAACTATAGTTCCATTGAATACCGATTTTGTTAAGGGTAGATTGTTCAATGTCTTAACAGCTTTAGCCAATGAATCATTTACAAACTGGTATGAATCAATAAATCGTATTATAAGTCCAACAACATATTCCATAAGAGATAAGAACTTTTCACTACTAATTGGAAAACATGATAAATGTCAATTGGGAAGTTGATTTAATCCATACTTTAAGATATGATGCATATCCCGTAAATTATAAAAAACTACAGGTAATAATTCCATAATTTTTCAAGATAAATTACACTTGCTACATGCGGGACCAATATATTTTCCTGTAATTATGGTATAAATCACCCATTGTATAGTAAAAAGTTAGAATCTGTCATTGGAAAATTAAAAGCCGAGAGTAAGTGATTAGGATATAAAGAGTGGATATTTCTCAGACCAAAATGTTACAGTTTATTAGGTAATACTTATACAACAAAAGTAAAATGGGTAACATTAAAAGATACTGACATAAAACACCAGTCTTATCTCGATTGTTATAATGGAATAGAAATACTTAGGGTGTCTCAACCACCAGCAACCATCAGTTGTATAGTTTCAAAACCACTAAAGTCGCACTAGAAAATAATGATGATAAAAGGGTTTGGGTTGGAAAGAATGAAAGTCTGGCATATGTTCATTATATGATAGAGAATATCAATCAATTTACAGAATAGTATTCAAACTGTGCATAGTCAAATAATGATAATGATGATAAAAGGGTTTGGGTTGGAAAGAATGAAAGTCTGGCATATGTTCATTATATGATAGAGAATATCAATCAATTTACAGAATAGTATTCAAACTGTGCATAGTCAAATCAGTTATCAAACTACTAATCAAAATGATCATCAAGCTACTCATCAAAATGATCATCATATTGTTCACTAAATTAATCATATTTATCAGACTTTCGTTTATAAACTTGTGATTATCATTGTTGTATTTATTTAATAAATGTATATTTGTTTCTGATGTTAATTATTGTTATATTCGTAATAAAAATTTGGTGTATAAAGTATTTGTAAAAATTTTTTTAAAAAATAAATAAATAAAAAATAATAATAAAAATAATACTAATTATTTAAATAAATTAAAATAATTAATATATAATTAAATAAAAATAAATAAATAATTAAAATATATAAAATAATAAAGAATAAGTCAATAAATTAAATTCATAATATTAATATTTTATAATCTAATAAATACTATAGGGGGAGTACCAAAAAGCTAAAAGTTCGCCAAGTAGAACACATATCTACTTACGTCGTCAATATAGTGAGAGTTATTTAAGTTATAGACTTACTTGGAGTTGGGATAGGAACTGTCCTTTACCAAATTCCATTATATATGGTGACAAACTATCAAATACCGTCATGGTTCCAAGCAAGTAGAAACGACACTTCATTTCAAAGCATCAGGACCTCAAATAGCTACGCATATTTTAAAAGACTGATTAGTAAACAAATATAGCAAGCTATCTTGTTTGAGAAAAAAATAAAGGTTTTTAATAAAGCTCAGCTTAATTATATACACACATGCGTATAAGGATACACACATAATATATTGTGGAACTGTAAGATTTTTTTATCGTGTTATCATCTTTGTAACTGTTATATTAAAATTTACAAACATTGTCATCTTATTTTTTCATATATGATATAAAGTTGAAATTCTGAGAACCTCGATATATATATATATATATATAATTAATGATTTTTTACATTGTTATTTTGTATGTATCTAAGCGCATAATTCTCTTTTTTACTATGATTTGGAATACATATTTGGAAAAAATCATAATAGTGAACCCGACTAAGTCGAAGCGCGAAGTGGGGAGAGATTACTGTAATACTATTAAAAATAATAACAAAGCTAGCATACTATTAATTTTAAATAAAATAATATTAAATCAAAATGTTAAATCAAAAACTACTTAAATCTTGATTCTTTCTTCAACATTCATAATAACATATAATTATTCCATTATTTTTATCGATATCTTTTATTTGTAATCTCTATAATGAACTCTGCTAATGTTTACTATAGAGAATTGGTTTTTATTTTTTAAATTATCCTAAATAATAATTAAATTATAATGTAATAATAATAATAATAATAATAATAATAATAATAATAATAATAATAATAATAATAATAATAATAATAATAATAATAATAATAATAATAATAACAATAATAATAATAATAATAATAATAATAATAATAATAATAATAATAATAATAATAATAATAATAATAATAATTAGTAACAGAAACCATTTATTACAACACATAAAAATAATAGTAGTAACAAAATGAAACATCCTAAATAATATTATTAAGTTTTGATTTCTAGATATTTGCTAACATTTCAAATGAAATAGTAAATAATTGTTGAATTTCATCCTTCGTCATTTCAATTTCAATTACAGTTTAATTATTATTTGTCAATATACACAAATTCCAGTCACTGGATTTTTATGTATTTGAAATATTTGTAAACATATCGATCTTCCCTCCAATTTAGTTATGGAAAATTACTATTTTTATTTTAAGAGACATATTTCTTATGGACCGCAGTAATTGGCGGAATTTAGAATCATAAATCTAATAATAAATATTTGATTATTGAAAGGCTGGAAATAATAATTTAACCCTTTCTATGGGTGTGGCAACATACTGTACACCATTTTAAACTAATAAAAATATCTAAGTGTAACGCTGTCGGTAATCATTTTTACTTTTGGTACAACTACTGACATATATTGAGCCACCAGATAATTTATGATCATTTGTAACTATATAATTGTTATCAATAAACTTTGAGTTTTACATCACTTTTAGTTTCCTTTGCCTTAGAAAGGGTTAACAATTGGTTTTAATAATAATAGAATCTGTGTAATTAGGAATAAATTTTGAGCATCTTTTGTGAAATATTAACAATTTTAGTTTAGTGTTCACAAGTTAAACTTTTTATCACCTGATTTCTAATAATTTCTTTACAATGTATTTTATCCCAAAGAATTTTACAAAAATTGGATATTAAATATTATAATATTCCAAAACTCTTAGCTACACGCAGCTAATGCCGCTCAAAACTTTGAAAATGATAGAAAGATAACATAAATCTAATAAAATGGTGTCAGAAGTAAACGAACCTGCCTTACTTTTGCCATGCCTCCTCAACGTTTATCGAAAACCAGTGAATGACTTTCTTTGTTATGCAAGCGGAAGACCAATCATTTTTGATAATTCACCAGTTGCTAACAGCCTTCTAGCCGATTTGGTAATTCAGTATTTTCCACGATTGTGAGGAGATTCAGATTCGAATACATAATTCACAAACGCATTAGCACTACCACAAGTCACAATTCGGGTCTTCCAAATTCGGTTCGCATTTCTCAAATCTCACTTTATAGCAACAAACATTAATTCACATATCACGAAATTTTACGCTCTAATATCTTCATTATCACCCGAGCATCTTCAAAGGTTTTTTGTTGCTAATTTGAAAGCCATTGAAACGTATTCATCTTATGAATATATCAAACCAAAAGCTGTTGAATCTAATAAATTTACGGTGGAAGAACTCCCATATGACTTCTTGATCCAACAGACTCTTGGTCCATTGGTACCTACTGCCCCTGGTTTCTTTAATAAGACACTAATTAAAAGAATTTTTATCGAATTTCTTCCGATAATTGTGAAAGCTGTTTTGTTAGTATCACGATTAAACATCTTTAGGAATTACCTGTATTAGCTGCCAAAATCATCTCAACTTTACTACATGAACCGCTCACTTCCCACCCAGTTACTATCAATCATTTGATATGGCTTCAGTTCACTCATTAAAAAACTAATCTCCTATTACACAAAACATTTGTAACAACACAACGAAATACTATATTGAGTGTGATTGGCAGAATAAAATCCACCACATTTCAAATGTGAATATGTTCATTTATTCTGCACAATTTAAAGAAAAGGCATTGGGATGTCTAAAACGATGTTCTAGTAATCATATACCTTCAAAAACTTAAGTTCACCTCATTTCACACCCCTCAAACTGATCGTAGTCAACTGTATTGCAATACCCTCTCTATTAACGCTGACATAAATAATATTGACTTCAAAAATATCTCATTCTTAATTGATTCCGGTTTAGCCTTATCAATTCCTCCGCGCTCTCTTTTCCAAATTTCACCGTGCTCTGAATTAAAATTGTTAGCCAGAAATGGATCTGTCATCAGGACATATTCTTAAATCACACTCCACTTTCCACTTCCGTTTCTAAACACGGAATTTAACTGGTATTTAACAGTAGCAAATCAACTTGACCAATCCTGGGAGCCAACGTTTTGAGCCACTTTAAGCCACTTGTTGATTGCACAAATAAAAAACTGCTCTTGTCACTTTTAACCAACCATCTTTCATCATCAACTCATGCTAACATGCCAATAGAAATCACATCATTATTCTTAAGTAATAACTTTCATTTATTCTATCCAAATGCAACACCAAAGATGAAATTCAAGATTTACCAAATCACATCATTGTAACAACGGATTTTGCGCCGATGAAATAGTGCCACATAGAGTTAGCTCAGCATAGCAGGATAACCGCAGAAAATGAATTTCTGAAATTAAAAAAACTATAGATTGTACAACAATTCTCTTCTTCGTGTGTTTCTCTCCTCCAAATAGCCTATAATAAAAAAGATGGTTAATTAAGAATATCTGTTGATTATTGAGGTGTTAACAAAGTAACAGTGCCTGATTCGTATCCAATGCCGTTAATTTCTGATAATCTTTAAATATGTTCTAACTGCTCAATATTTTCGTTAATAGATTTAGCCAAACCTTACCATCAAATTCCAATGGAACTGAAACCCATTCTGGAAACAGCTGCGGTAACATCTTTTAGATTTTTTGAATAATTATATATGCCTAAAAAACTATAAAATCCTTCACATCTATTCCAACGACATTTAGATATTATTCTAGAATAGGGTTGCATAATTCTCAAACTACATACCAGGACACAAAAGTGTCATGCACCGCCATTCCAATCCTTCTTTACACGGCTTTAAAGATTAAATAAATTCGAGTCAAACCAAAGCAACTAATTCAGATTTATCGATCTCAGGAACCCGTCACAGTAGTCAAGTGATTGTAAAATCCAATTGATCCGAAAAGTGCTATTCTTCCCAAAGGGTTTTAATAAGCACCAAGTTTTGACTGTAATAGATAGTTTTTTGTGTCATTTTTAGTGGGGATAAAGTGTGTTAATCAATAAAGTTTATATCGTTTGGAGTTCATTACTGTTGTTTAAAAGCACGCTTGGAACCAGATTAACAATACATCCTATTTAAATTAACCGACAAACCCCAACACAACGAAAAGACTCACATTCCAGCTGCTAGAATACTTTTCACAAAAGTTGAACTCTACTTAAACCAGATATTGTCTTTGACAGAGAACTCTTAGGAGTATACCTATTAAACATTTTGAACATCTGTTAATTGGTCGAAAATGTTTGGTTGTTACAGATCACAAGCTGCTACTATACTGTCCTTCTATGAAAATCCTTTCTTCTAAACAATAAAGATGAATCAATTATCTATCAGAACTCGATCTGTTCATTGAATATATTGGAGGTGAAACTACCGTCGTAGCAAATTCCCCTTCATACGTTGAGATATGTAACATATCATTTGAAGTAAACATATTTCAAAACTATCAATTAAATTCTTAATCCATACTTTCCAGAAGGTTTTTGTGAATTGAACTAGTAAAAAAATAGTGAAGAGATTGATTTATCGTTCATGGATTTTATTTTCATCTTTTGCAAATTTAGTGAAAAGTGTTGATAAATTGGTTGAGTTGTAGGTAATTAATGATATTCAAACCATTTATATTATGGACGATTAAAGACACTAGTAAAAATTTGATTACGAATCCTAAGGATCAATGTATTAAAATATATGTTAGAAGACTTTGGAGACATAATATTTATTATCTAAAAACAAGTGAGTAACTCCCAGGAGGAAATATTATATTGTAAGGATCTTGAGCAAGATATACACATGCATACATAAATCGCATAAATCACACTTTTGACATTCAGTCATACAATTTTAATATACACATACATACATATTATATAATTTAGAATATCTATTATTTACTGTCATCCTACAATGTATATAATAAAGATAAATCAAAAACTCCTGTTGGATTGTGTGCAGATTTTGTTTATCAATTTACATTTAATGGGTAAAACATTAGAGAGATTTCGGTCATGCCTTATCAGTCGTCAAATGTTGCAGATGCCATTCAAAACGTTGATGATGATGGAACGATAACAGAAAAATACAAAATTGATTTTGAAGGACCGTTCATTTCAAGTGAAATTTGTACGGCTCTCCTTAAATTTACAACGGTTAGAATTCAAATAATTCCATTAGGCATTTCGAATTAGCTTTCGTATCCAAAGGTCGATTTTTTATGAAAAATATAGTACTTAAAAATCTCATTTAAATTATAAGACACCTACACGTATGAAAAATTGAGTTAACTTAATAGATTAATAAAATAACTGCAGTTCATAAGATCAATTATAGCACTTAATACAAATAACTTTGAGAATCAATATTTCACTAAGCAAATAAAAAATATTTGGAGAAATTATTTTAAAATATAGATATAGCTCTGTCTTTGGTCCAGATTTTTGTTGCATAAAAATATTTATTATTTTGTTTTAATGAGTTGTGCATTCACAAGTACATGTTTAATTGGTAATCTAGATCGATAACGTTCCAGTTTATTCTAAATCCATTTGAAAAAAGATTTTTATCTATCGATGGCTGCAGAATATATCTTATTTCGTTGATTTATTTGTTTAAACTAGTACCATATATTAATAACTATTTTTTACTTATTGATTTAAATTTTTGCCTAATATTTAAAGTAATGGTAACTAATTTGAGAAACAATGTTGTTTTACATTGATTTTTAATCTATATTAGTTTTTCAATTGTGCTATACAAACTCTTTGTGATACACCATTTCCAAATTCAGTTTACTATAAGCAAAAAATGTGCATACTGGCAGATTCACTAGATTATTGCATCCAAATTTATTCACAATCATCATAATAACAGAAATTTACACAATATTAAATTATTTGTGGGTAAATTTATACTAAATCCCTGTTAAACCATAAAACGTCACGTGAGTATCATGTTGAAATTGTCTGCTTATAGCAAATTCAATTTGGAAATGACGTAAGTAATAATATTTATTATGAAATAATGTATTCATTTTATATAAAAGGTTAGTCAAGTTAGATATGACAGTCATAAAATTATAAATTAAAAATTATAAAAATATTGTGTAGGCTTGTCAGCCAAACTCTTTTTAGAGTAAAAATATTTTTAATATACCTTAAACCTTTTTAATCTTTGCTTTTTTAATTTTTATCTCATTTGTAATCTTTTTTATTTAAAAAAAATCTTTTTCTATTATTATAATAAATTTTTTTAAAAATTCCCATCTGAATTAAATTACATCATTATTTATACATTTGAAACTAATATAAAATACGTTTGATAGAAAAACAGAAAGTGCTCAGTTTAATGAAAAGTCAAATTGACTATATGCAGAATTTTTCAAAAATAAACTAATTGTCCAATCTTAAACATTTAAGCTGTACCCGGTTTCATGAGCTACGCTTTGTTAGTATCGAAATTAAAAAATAAACTTTTGCCTTAGATAAAATATGGTACCCAAGTTTGACGCTAGTAGTAAGATGTATCCCAGTATGATACAAATACATGAATTGTGCTGCGTATTAATTACATTGAAAATCAATTGAAACTTGAAATTTGACCTCTGGCAACCTTTCGTTTAATAGGTTTATTTAACAGGTCGAGGATATTATTTTCATATAGAATTCATCAACAACATATTAAACTTAAATTTATTTTCAAATTATAAGGATAAAATCATTTGAAATCAAGGTCATATTGTGAATAATATTTGTATAAATATTAGGCCTTCCTTCTCGATATCCTCTCAGCTCGTTATAACATCTTGTTGAGCCAGCATTTCTTAATCGGCTTGTAACCACATCTCTGTAACTTCTTGGTATATTCTGTTTCGGTCTTCTTTCTCTTACTGCCAGTTATATATTCTACTTCTTAATTTTTGCTTAACTTTCACTGTTCCTTTTATATCACTTAAGCATGATTCCTTTCTCAATGTTTTCTCGGCAGAACAGATATTCAGTTAAGCTTCTATGTTTAATTCAAACAGTAAAATTTGTCAACTAACTCGTCAATGATTTCAAAATAATTTTTGGGTTTCTCGCTCAGCTGTTTATAGAACAAAGCTGATTGCACGTCCTCTGCCAAAGTTTTCTTTATAATTAAGCGTTTCCGCAGTCTTTCTTTATAACATTTTATGTTCTGGTTGACTCCTGTGTACAGGTTTCTTACATCTTTGTCAATTAGTATTTTCGGCAATCACCTGATTTTATATTTTTTAATTATTTAAATTAATTTTAAATCACTCCGACAAATAATCGGAAATATTCAAATTTCTGCTGAAAACACTTCACTATTATTATTATTATTATTATTATTATTATTATTATTATTATTATTATTATTATTATTATTATTATTATTATTATTATTATTATTATTATTATTATTATTATTATTATTATTATTATTTAAAGAAATTGTGCTTATGTCATAAATATATTGATTAATGAATCATTAAATATGAAATTATTAGTGAATTAATTTTGAAACGTTATTTCAGTGATCTTTGTATATTCGAGATCATTGATATGCGCTAGTATCAACCTCTAGTAGATGATCATGTTGACTGCCCCCACACAAAGCACACAATCACACACAATCACACACACAATCACATACAACCAAACACACATACACACAAAATCGAAATAATAAACATGTGTGTGAAACTTTGAACGAAATTTAAATTGATCAATATACAATAAACGAAAATGTTCGAATTTCTTTTTTAAATTGATCTTTATCAAATGACAAAGTTCAATGAATGCGATTCATGTCGAAATCACATATAAATGTTTAATTTATACATTTAAAACAAATCGGTTTTGAATAAAAATAAAAATCATGGGTGAATGGGAACATGGTCTTTGCGGCTGTTGCGATGATTGCGGTTTGAGAATTATTTTATCATTTTCATTAATTTATCTTCATTTTCTAGGCACATGTTTGTTAACGTATTTTGTACCGTGCTACTTGATCGGGAAAGACGCAGAAGCCGTGGGAGACAGTTGTTTTCTGTGTGGTTGCGGATCATTGTTCGCGGGCCCGTGCATCATTGCCTACGTCCGATCGAAAGTCCGTGACCGACGAAATATCACCGGAAGTTTCATCGGAGATCTATTATGTGCTTTTTGTTGTGGTTGCTGTGTCGTCGCTCAAATGCATCAGGAAGTCATTGCGATGGGTGGATCAAGCATGGCTATTGAGCGAGAATAAAGTCAAAACGTTTCTAATCCGTTTGACTAAATTGTTAATTAAAATAATTATTTCTAATTATTATTTCTATTACAAATTTTTATAATCCTACAGTGATTTTAGCATTCAAATTGTCTAACATGTGCGACCTACATATATTTCATGTGAAATTATATTATTTGCATATGTTTCAGAAAATCATACGATAATAATATCAATATTGAAAATAAAAATAAAATCGATATATTGTGCTCTGAATTTTTAATATATTTCTAAATTATGCCTAGTCCAATGAAAATAGATTTTTATTTCCGACAATTCAATAGCATTGAAGTTTTATAAATTATTTTATTAAATCTTTAAAAATCAATTGTTAGTTTTAACAATAGAATATATATACATTCATATAATTTGTTTGAATGTGCGTATGAAAATTTTTTATATAATTCAAGTATAATAATAATAATAATAATAATAATAATAATAATAATAATAATAATAATAATAATAATAATAATAATAATAATACCAATAATAATAGCAGTAATAATAATAATATTAATTTTATTATTTTTAAAATTTTTAAATAAATTGACCATCTTTTAGACTACATATAAAAAATTTAATAAAAGCCTTTACTTCATATTAACAATTACTCAGGAGGTTTATTTTAAAAATTTGATAAAACAATTTCAGTAAAAATAAAACAGTAATGTCAAAAAAAATCCAGTCAATCACTCCCTTCTGGCATTTATTTAAAGCACCTAACGTATTCTTAATATATTATATATATTGCCATTTTGAGATGTCTATAAACTACTCGATGGTAAAACTTCTGGACCTACACAACTGACGGGCGCTATTGGAAGTAAACTCAATTGTGACCCTTGCTCAATACCCCTTGTGTCATTTTGCGCAATTGCTGATCAAGTGGAGAATTCGGATGCTGACTTTGAGTATAATCTCAGTCAAAACCAAAAATACCTCCTAAAAGCCTGTCTTGTCATTCAAATGGATATAAATGCCCAAATGAAAGAGATATTCGCTTCTTAAATACAGCTTCTCCAAGAGCACTATGCCATGCATGATGGCTCATTCGTGCAACATACTCTTCCTCTTTACATGGCGACCAAGGAGCCGCGTGAACAGCTGATTAAACTTGTACACTTAAGAGTCAATATTTATGCTCCCTCTTGGTTTAATATCAAAAAGCACACACAGATGGCTCACGGAATTTTTTTTGTTTAATGGGAAAATGCCAGAAATTTACGGAAGCCAACTTAAGGAAAACAGTGGAATGTTCACTAGTGAGAAACTGCTATTTCGCTCATTCCAAAAATATACTTTGAGCTGCCATCATGGATGTATCCAGTGACATTCGTAAAGATGCGGTCCTGAAGATTACAGTTGCACGTATAGCACAAGGGGAAAATGAAATTCGTAGATTCTGCAAGTCAGAGGCACATTTAAATTTTCATGTCACGAACTTCTACGAGATGATCAACTGGGAACTTTCAAAAATATCTCCACCTCCGATAATTGCATCTCTCACAGACAAGGAATTATTCCTACAAACAGCCAGTGGCTCTCTTTACATTCCAAACTTACCCTGTCATCCTCAAGATGTTGACCGAGTAGTTAAAAAAGGTATAAGAGTATCGCCAAAACGTGTTGGTCACCATTCGCGTCACGGAATGCTGATCTCATCGGATGTCTCGTTAAAGAAAATTCCAAGACTTGATTCCAAAGAAGACTATTTGCTGTTTAACTAAACTCTGTGTTAATAAACATTCTATCTTAATTAATATTCTTCTTTGTTTCTCTTCGAATGTGTCATTTAAACGGCTGTGTCAAACGAAATATTACAGAAAAAGTAGGAACCCTTGAACAGCAATTAAAATTCAGTTAAACATCGTTTTTACAAATAACTCAATACGGAACAACTTTAGAAAATAGTAATAAAGCCACAAATAAAATTGTACTCCTTTTCGTCCTACCCTAATGTACACACCTTTCTATGTGATTCGTGAAGTTTTATTGAAATTAACTTGCAAATTATTAAAGTCAATTATTAAACATTAACTTCTAGTAGTAAATAGGTGAACTATAACCGGAACAATTGAATACATGCATAGAAATTAGACTTTAAAGGGATAATTTATAGGGGGATTGATAATTTTTACATAAATTAGAAAAAGTGGTGAACAAAATTAAAACAATTGACAAGACAAAGAGGTGGACGCAGACTTTGTTGTAAAATTTGAGGTACTGGCATACGAAGAAATACTACGTAGACAAACGCAGTGACGAGTATTAACATAATGGTGCCCTAGGCAATATATATTTATGATGCCCCCTATTTTTATGATAATCTTCAAAAATTACACCTTATATATATATATATATATATATATATATATATATATATATATATAACTGAAATGTGCATGACATTTACTACGTGTAGTGCAAGTAAAGTTATATTATAAACTTTAGCAGTATACCAGTTTTTACCAACTCCTAAAAGTAATCAAAATTTAAAATTTTTGTATATAAATAACTTTCAATGACAAATAAATGTATAATAAAACAATTAACATAAAACCAAATTAACTGTTCTGACATTCACTCAACAGACAATAACAAACATAAAACGTAAAACGTAAAAATAAATTCAAAATAATTAAATATTACAGAAAAATGTAAAGCGCGACTTTCCTTGTTGTAGTTTCATCGAAATCGTCTATTATTGCACTATAATTGACTTTGTTTGATTTTGTATTCTCTGTGCATCAAATTGAAAAGTTAGGTAGTTTCAATAAAGTATTTCATCAAACATGTCAAATAACACAATTATCACCCACTTAACAAATTCAAGAACATGATTATTGCGAATCGAAAACTTTAGCGGTTTTGAAATTTTAAGGGAAAAATATTTATGGTACCCCAAAGACTTTGTGCTCTAGGATTTGCCTAATTTTCATACGGCAGTATACGCATTGGACACAAGGTCAAAAATACAATAGAATTGTTAAATTTATTTTGCAACATCAAGTTGTAATAAATTTCAAGACATTTAAGGAAATGGAAAGCTACCATGATTATTTAATAATTTTTTTATTAATTAATACTTAATAATAATTAATAATTAAAAAATTAGTTTATTTAAATAGCTTATTTTTAAGTAATAGTTCTTGACAAAAGTTGCGATATGAATGATAATTATTTTATTATTTTTAATCAGAATTAGTTTTAAAAATTCAGAAATTTAATTTTGGTATATAACATTAATATTAATAAAAAAGTAGTTGGAGCTTTGCAAAAAAATTAAGAAATGAATGTTTTAATGCAAAATTAAATTCGAGTTCAAATTTTAAAATATAAAAATCAATAATTTTCTGTGAGAGGGGAGATAAGTGTGAGCGAGTGCTTGACTTATGGATGTTATAAACACCAAAGCTACGGTAGCTAATAGTACATATATATGATGTTTTCGTTGATGACTCAATGGAAATAATTTGTTAATCATTTCAAAAAATATTTCATGAATATTGCAAGCATCAAGAGAAATTGCAAAAATTTTATAAATAATGAAAAATATCGAAAAAAAACCTATTTTCGGATAACCGTACCCTTTGGTAACAATTTTAAATCTTATGCAACCCCTAAATCCCATGCAATTTTTTTATTAGGTTCTCACAATTTATCCTATTTAAACTATATGTAAATTTCTCAGCAAAATATATTAATATAAGACTGCTGAGAGTAAAAATAGTCAATATTTGCTGAGAAATGTTCATGTAGTTTAAATAGGATAAAGTAGTAGTTGTGTAAATTTTAAATAGTGTAGGTACGTAGTAGTTTATTTTATATATAAATTCTATTTTGGCTCTTAGTTCTTTTCTTATAATACTTACTTAAGTACGTACTTATTATGATTTATAATTATGGAATGGATAATATTCAATAAATTTAACATTTAGTGAAGAGTAGGTAATTAAAAATATATTAGTTCGAAAAATCACCATTCATTACAATATTTGGCGATTAGCGACAATGATAGTATACATTGATTGCCACTTATAAATCACTATGACAGAATTACTATGATTAAAATATCAATAATAATTCGAAAAAATTTTTTCTTACCGGCCGCGCTTCTCGTACCCCGGAGGAATGCTCCACGTACCCATACGGGATTCACGGACCCCCGTTTGGGAACCCATGCCATATACAAACATTTTCCTATTGAAGCTCAACAAAACTGAAATCAAATTATTTCTCTTTAAACCGGTTTTAAAAGTAAAACTACTATTACGTTCAAATAATGAATTTCTCATTTTATTTTAAATTTACATAAGAATTGCTATAAGAATTTATGATGAATTTTAATATAGCATTAAAGTAATTTAAATTTTTTTTCAATTTAATTACAATAATTTCAATGATATGCTTTACGTATAACTAAATGTTTTAATCAGCTCTGGTAGTTCCAGTGATAAAATACGCTACTACAAATTTAGTGTCAACTATAAATAAAGTAATCTGCACAACCTACTATTAAATGTTCTGTTAAATTTTTCACTATCCTATAAAGACCATTTTAAAATCATACTACTGAATATACAATGTTATGTCCCTCGACACGTCACATTTTTTATCAATTTTTTGAATTAAATTATTATCAGTTATTTAATGGCAAATTTGTTTTCAAATTTTCATATATTCATTAGAAAGGTTTCACATGACTTGAAAATGTTGATTATTCTCGGGTTAGGGGAAAATTTTGTCAAATATGGCTTTTTTTATCTATTTATAATAAAAATGAAAAAACATTCACAACTTATATTAGTAGTGGGATTGTGTCCGGCTATCCCAGTGGCCCACTTGGACAAAGACATATACCCCCGGCAAAAAAAAATTTCTAAGTTTAAAAATACAAATTTTTGTAGGACAAAGACGATGACTCATTCAAGGTCACTGGGTGAGTCATCATGATTTTCAAGGCCATTCACATTTTCTTAAGGTCATTTAAACAAAGACAATGACTCATTCAAGGTCATTGGATGAGTCATCACATTTCTCAAGGTCAATTGAAAAAAGACCATGGTTCATCATAATTTTTATCAAGGTCATTCAAATTTTCTCAAGGTCATAGTATTTTTAAACATTTTTAAAATTAAAATTTACTACTCATTTTCATATGTAGTGTTTTAATTATTAATATTTTAAAATTTTATTCTGTTATTATTATTATTATTATTATTATTATTATTATTATTATTTTATTATTATAATTATTATTATTAATATTATTATGACTTATTATTATTAATATATAATAAAAAATAATCAACAACAAAAACATTTATTATAAAGAAATAATTCGACTATAATAATATTGTCGAAGAGCTTTATTCAAAGCCCATTCTACATACTTTCAATATCGGGCAGCCTAGCAATGACATCCATCACCACATGGATATTCGGGTTCCATATTCTTTAACATTTTGTTTTGTTCGATATCCCATAGGAACTCATCGATTACAAAAATATCTATATAGACATATAATTGAAGACCAAGTCTGGAATTATTGATGCTTGCTTATCCATGATTTTATGTATATCTGGATAATAGAATTCCAGACGTTCTTTGATAACTTTAAAATAATCATCTAAAAATAGTTCATTATAATAATAATAGTAATTATTAATTACCACAATGTTTAATTTCATTTATAGCTTGAACTGCACTCGTTACATCCATTTTAATTATAAAAATTGAAATAACAATTACTTTGATACTAATTTAAACCAATGAGAAGTTAAACACACACACACAACCTTTTAGCTATTAACAATAAATATTCATTTATCTAGTTTTGAAAATGATTAAAAAAATTTTGATAATAATATAATTCAACAAGATGTGTATGTCCTGATACAGCAGTGTTGATGGATATTTTGTATATGATAGATAGACCTAGATATTTGAAAACTCCAGTCAAAAGATTATCTGAAAGAATGAATAATTTAGAAGTCCGATTTGAACTCGCATATGAAACTTTAAAAAGAGCTCGGAACGCAATATATATCTAAATCAGACCATAGGTATTATCAAAAATCAATTAAGAAAATCAATATTTAAATTAAATGAAAATCATAAACTTAATGAAAAAATGATGAATCAAGTTCAATATAGTATAAAATTTTATTCTAATAAAACAACTGATCAGTTCAATCGTATAATGAAAGAAGTTCAACCACCAGTTAACAAATTGAAAGATGTTAATAGTGACAACAAATCATCATTGTCATTTCCATTATATATTTTTACATATTTTCTTAACATTGCAACTTAAATGCAATGTCCAAACATGATTCCGATTGATTCAATATGAAACGTTGTCATTGTCATTTGCATTATTTATTTTTACATATTTTCTTAAATAAAGACATTTCAACTTAAATGCAATGCCATGCATGATTCTGGTTGGTCCATTTTAGTATAAATAAGCTTACACTTCCGAATATTTTTATAAAATGCCAGAAACTAAATTTTTTATAACTTTGTTGGATGAGCTTGTTTCTAATAATAGAGAAGAAGATGATATTATTAAAAACATAAAATTCATGGTATATCGTACCGAGAAAATCGTAGAAGACATCCAATTTGATTATAACAAAATTCTCAATTTGCCAACATTGGAGAGAAAGAAAAATTCATTCAAATCAATATTTAGTTACATGTTTGATGAAAATAATAAATGGATACGAATAATAGTAGGATTATTGTATATGAAACACATGATATTAAAATCTGGATCTGACTATGAAAATTATTTCCAATGGTCTATAGTGGTAAATTACTTTATATTGTTATTAATTTTTCATTATTTAGGTGATAGAAACAAAAATTGATCCATAGTTACAAATAAACGGTGGTTGGACAGCAATTATTCAAGTTGCTGCAGAAGCCAAACGTTCAAATATTTATATTGCAAATTTTCAAAATTTTATTAAAACTATTAACTAGAGCATCGGTTTTATATATATGTAATACAGTTTATCATAAATTTTAATAAATATTTCTTTGTTATTATTATTAATAAAAAACTACATTTTTAAAGATTTATTGATTATTACATGTACATGCTTCATCACCACAATATTCTATCATAATATTTTCTATAATATGGTCAACACAAGTCTTAAATTCGTTAGGCTCAACTTTACCTTCTTCGTTAATAATTTCAGTATCATTAATAATTTCAGTATCTTCATCGTTAATAATTACAGCATCATTAATAATTTCAGTATCTTCATCATTTAATTTCTTTATCATTAACAATTTCTTCATCATCACTCTGACATTCTGAATCACAACATGAATCTTCTTTACCCAATGCTTCAACTAGAGTCAACATGTTTCTCATTTTTACACCGGTTATTTCTTCGAGTTTATCAAACAAAAAGTTTATTAAATATTCTAAACGAAATTACTTAATTATTTTATATTTTATATTTTACCTTTTACAGACATCATTTTTAAACAATTTTAAAACTAATTATAATTTTGTTTATAGAATAACAAAGAAAACAAAACATTAATACATTTATTAAACACTAAAACATACATTAAAATAATTGTGAAAGTCTAGCAGCAACAATTTTCCAGATTTGAGAAAGCACATCATTTTGATCAGCTTTATATCTTTGGATTGTTATTGTTAAATACCAGTTTTCCTGTTCTTTTAAACCTATTTCTGTAAATGCATCGTAAAATCTGGTATATTGACTGGTGAAGAATGCATTTTCATTGCATTTTAAATTTGAATTGATCTTTTTGAACACCGTATCAATATCCTTGATATCTATCATTGAGAGTGTTACAGCGACAGATTGAAATTGATTTCAATGGGGTTTGACTGGATTTACCAATTGTATATTGATAGGCTCCTTTAAAAAATACATTTTATAATTGTGGAACATCTGAACTGGTTGGACACTGATAGCATTGATTTTCTTGGTCATGTTTGTTTTATGATATTTATAAGGTGGTGCCGAGCTTTTATATCCTTGCTAGATACTGATTGACCAATCAAAATCATGCATGAATATTGCACGGTTATTGCATTTTATGTGTGCCTCGATTATTTCTATATATGTTTTAATGTGCCAAATTGTTATTACCATATTATTGTAATTACTAATATTATAACTATTTAAATAATTAATATTATTAGAACCAAAAAAATACTAATATTATTGCTATTTAAAAGATTTCTACTAATAAAATCAGACTATTAAAAAATATTAAACCAAAACAACCAAATAAAACATTTATTTCCTAAAAAGTTTAAATTTACAAGCATTTTTAACCGATTTCACTAGATACCATTCGACATACCTTTGATATCTGAAATTGCAACAGCTGCATTCCAGAATACATGGGTATTCGGGTTCCACGTCCTTCATTTTCGATCAAGCTTTACATCCCATAAAGCTTGATCTATGATATTGAATATCCAGATATTTGTCTCGGTGTATACGAGATCTGGAATCATTGATTCTGGTTGTTCTTTCAGAATTGTTCGCAGTTGAGGGTAAAAGAAGAACAAACGCTCTAAAATTACTTCTTGATAATTATCTGTAAACAATGATAATAAAAATAAATAATAAATAATAAATTTACCATAATTTTCAATTTCCTTCTTTGATTTTACTGAACTTGTCATCGGCGTAGTATTTTCCATTTTAAAAATGAAATAAAATGAATAACCAAGTTGTTTTAATCACTCATTAGCCAATCAGATATCGACCAATCCAGTGATTTCATTGTGTATGTCTCTAACAATATTTTTGTACTCTAGATCTCGCAACCCTAATATGACTATTTTCCCACTGGCAAACACGTTAACACACATTGGGTTGTATTTTAAAAGCCTCAGTGCAGGAAATAACTCCGGCTCGAACATACAAAGGCATTTTGTTGACATGTTGTATAGATTGATAGATTGTCCCATATCCATGGTAACCGTAATTGACTGTATTTTAATATCCTTTATTCTATATTGTAATTTATTGACATCTAAAGGTTTCTTGCATCCCATGATTCTGCATTTGCTGGATCTGAAAAATATTATAGGGTATTTTCCACTCCTATCAACAATTTGCTGGGGTTTACCATTCGAAAACGTCATTTTTTATGCATCAAAAGTTCCTTTATAATTTATATTTGATAACATAATTAAACAATAAAGAAATATTAATCTATATATATATGATTTTTAGAAAGAGTTCATTAAATTATATAATATAAACAATAACCTATAATTATACAAATTAATAATGGAATTAAGAAATGATGCAGTATATCAAATCGTCGGTCCAAATGGTAGTGGTAAAACTATGTTTGTGTGTAAATTACTAAAATCTAATTTATTCCAAACAAAATTTAACAAGATTTATTGGCACAGGGGTGCAGATGAAGAACATGGATTAACTCAAGATAATTTCTGTAAATTGAAAAACATGAAAATAGTAAAGGGTTTCAATAAAAACTGGTCAAGTCGATTCAGGAAAGGTGATGTCATCATTATCGATGATTTGTATCAGGAAGCTAATAAAGAAAAGGATTTTAATAATTTATTCACAAAAATCAGTCGACATGTTGGTGTTACTGTGATCTTTATTACTCAAAATCTATTTCATCAGGGTGGCGCAATACGAACAAGTAATTTAAATGTTCTATATTTAGTTATTTAGTAATCAAATGAGAAAAATCATATATAAACAACAAGGCGGTTTTATCGGAGCAATGTTACCATTAGAATATCATTATTAGATGGATTACAATAAACGATGGGGCAATCATTATCTAATGTTAAATTAAAATTTAAATCATCTTGTTGTAATGGAGAAGATTTGGACGAACCCAGAAGACGAAGCAGGTTTCGGTGGAGTGGCAAAGTTAAAGAAAAGAGTCCCAAAGTCGAAAAAAGAAACGCAAAAGTGGTTCTCAGATCACCTTGTGTACATTTTAAACAAACCGATACGGAAAAGATTTCCAACGAGAGCTTATAAGACATTCGGTATTAATGATTTATGGCAGATGGATTTGATGGAGATGATACCGTATTCGAAGATTAACAAGGGTTATAAATATTGATGTATTGATGTTTTCAGTCGTTTTGCCCGCGGTGTACCAACAAAGACAAAATCTGCAGAGGAAATATCTAAAGCAATTAATATTTTATTTAAAAATGGGCATCCAAACAATTTGCAAACCTATTTAATTATTATTATTATTATTATTATTATTATTATTATTATTATTATTATTATTATTATTATTATTATTATTATTATTATTATTATTATTATTTTAGGCAAGGAGTTTTACAATAGTAAAGTTAAGCAAATCCTGGATCGTCTCAAAATAAATCATTATTCTGGACATTCTCAATACAAAGCCGCACATAAAAAAACGTGTATATTTTTGATGAACATATCAAAATAACTGTATCATATATTGATGAGGTGTAAGATGCATTTACATTTACTAAAGATTTATATATTGAAACACTTGAAGAATTATATAAATATATTTCAATCAATTGTTTACATATAATTAAAACTATTGAATTTGTTAAAGATGGATTATGTAAATTCAGTCTGAATAATAACATTTGTAAAGTTACATTTGATAAATATTTGGCTAATACATTGGAATTAGATAAGCAAACATATAGGACAAGTGCTTTTGGTGTACGCAAACCAAAAATAATTAAACTTCATAGACAAATGTTCATATACACTAACATCATCGATCCTATAATTATTGGTGATTCTTTGGTTCCTCTTTTGAAATCTGTTTGGGTTGATAAACATGAACAAGATGAAGTTGTCAATATAAATATCGATAATCCCATGTACTTACCGATATCAACATCATGTATAAACAATATAGAAATAAATATTCGTGATGATAGCGGTAAATTTATTGAACATTTTCGTAAATTAGATGGTCAATAACGTTATTATTAGTATGTATAGTGGTAGCCAAAGTGGTAGCGAATTACTATATTTTATTGGTAAACAGTATGGATCAGGATGGTTGAGAACAATTGGTAGATTTGCACTTCCTATTCTGAAACGCCTTGGTCGTTTTGGTATGAAAACCGCTAAAGATGTGATAATGAATGAGCAGAAAATATTACCATCTCTGAAATCAAATGCATTATCCGAGTTAGGGAAAATCTACAAAGTGTTGCAGGTATGTTTCAAAAACAGGAACCGGCACCAGCACCGACTCAAAAACGTAAAAGACATCATAAACATATAAACAAACGAATGAAAAAACATGGAACTATATTTCAAAAATGATTTGCGGTAAATCTGAATTGTGTTTATTTGTTAGACCATCTCCCAAAGCAGTAATTGAAATGGGGGCCTTTGAAGACGTATTCCCGATGAATTCTATTATAGATAGTAGAACTGATATTGAATTTTATATTAATGGTTCCCAAACTGAATATCTAGATTTGAACGATACATTGCTAACTATTCAGATCAAAGTTGTAGATAAAGATAGAAAACCGTTGGGTGAACCTAGTGATGTAATACCAAACAATTTCTTGTTTCATACACTTTTTAAAGATGCAGTTCTCGGATTTAATAATATCAAGATTGAGGGTGGTAACAGTACATATATTCACAAACCTCTAATAGAAACTATTATAAATTACAATAGGGTTACTAAAAATACATGTTTAACTCCTATGGGTTATGGTAGTGATGACGATAGATAAAAGTGGATTAAAGGCTCGAAATTATTTACAATGTGCTCATCATTACAACTCGATTTTATGGATCAACCGAAATATTTACTCCAGGTGTTAATGTACACATTAGATTGAAAAAATCTAAGTCGGCATTATCAGTAACAAGTGCTACCATAGCACCAATTCTTCAATTAGTTAATGAAAAATTATTGGTGAGAAGAGTTCGTGTTGAACCCTCTGTATTAGTCGGTCATCAAATAGGGCTCAATTCTAAGCATGCAATATATCCATTGAAAACAAAGGAAATTGTTCAATTTGCTATTGCTAGAGGTGCAGCATCTTTCTATAAGCAATAAATATTTGGAGATAGAAGAATGCCCAACTTTATATTGGTAACATTTCAAAGTGAATCTTAATATAATGGAGCATACTTAACATCGAGCTCAATTTTCAAAACTTTTGGAGTAACATCGTTAACTTTATCGAAAGATAGTGATTATAGAGAAACATATACTCAAGATTTCGATAATGATAATTATTGTGCTACAAAATGCAGATTATAGTGAGAAATATGGGTTATTTGGATGAAACCTTAATTGTGGTATAACTCTTGAAGATTTTAAAAACAAATATCCATTCTTTACATTTGTTTTGGCACCAGATTTTGATTTAAATCAGAGTCAATTACCTCAAAATGGAAATTTACGATTAGATATAAAGTTTGCTAAAGCTACAACTGAACCGGTACATGTTGTAATATATGGAGTATTTGAAAATGAGGTTCAAATAACTGCAAACAGAACAGTGTTGGTTTGAACAGAGTTCAAACATTACTAGTTTGAACAGAGTTCAAACATTGTTGGTTTGAAAATTTTGGTATAAATGTATAGATAATTTATGATAATTTGTCATGGAGTAAGTGTTTTCATATATTATTAATATTATTGATGTAGTTCTGTTCAGATCTATCAAATTGGAAAACAAATACTAGGACATGAATTTTTAGGGGTATTTCCTCTTGATAAAATTCCATATTTATGTAATAATCAAGCTATAATCGTAAATACTCAATCGTGTCATTTCGGTGGAGAACATTGGTTATCAATATATATGAAACCTAGCAAGATATTTGTATTTGATCCTATGAGTTTTTATTATCCGGCTTTATTGATTTCGAAACTGCAAACAATGGGTAAACCTATTGTGTATAATAAAACTATGTATCAAAAACCATGGACCTTAACATGTGATCAACATTGTTTAGACTGGTTATTATCTAAGCGATTTGATGTATAATAAATGTATTAATGTTTGTGTTATGTTTTATTTTTATTATTATTATTATTATTATTATTATTATTATTATTATGTGTTTAATTAATTAATGTTAATAAACCTAATGCGTGATCACAAAGACACTGCATGATCATAACATGATATACAAAGCCAGTGCATGATAAGTGTGTGATTAGTAACAAGGAACACATGCATACACACTCAAGACTGTATGTAATTTACAAAGAGATCACATACATACTTTTTTTTGTATGTGATTTACAAAGAAAACATGCCTACACAATATAGGCTGCATGCGTAAAAATCTCTCACCTATATGTGTGTATTGCTAAAATGTGATTGGCTAAATCCTGAAATTTTGATTCTCTTTATAAACATTGACAAAATCCAAATTTGTCACAATTATTTCAAAATTTTACACTCAAAACTTCAAAATGAACAATAATATTTTAAGAGGTCTTTTGATAAATGAGACCGTTAAATTATTTTTTATTATTATTTTATTTTTTAGATTGGTTTACAATAACCGAAATCGAAAATGAAATTGACGGAATTAATGAATTTGTCTCACTAAGACCTGGTAATTTTAAAATTTATTATTATTTATTTTAATACTATTTTAGAGAATCATGAAGTTGATAAGGATGAAATTATTTTAATAGAAGATAGCGATGATTCGGATATCGGTAAATTTATTTATTAAATTAAGAAATTATTTATGAAACAGTCGATCTTGATGAAATTACCGATACACCAGCCACAGTTTCTACGGAGGATGATACATACATTTCTGGGAATGATGTTGGATATTCCCACATTTCTGTGGATGACACTGATGCCCACATTTCTGTGGATGACACTGATGCCCATGTTTCTGTGGATGATACTGATGCCCACGTTTTTGTGGATGCCCCGTTTCTGGGTAAGATATGCTGGTGGATAATCATGACGAGATATCTTATAAAAAATGTAAGATTTTCATTATTTTTAATAATTTTAATGACTAACATATGAAAACTTTTAAGATATAAGTTAATAATATGTAAAGTATTATAATATAATTAATATAATACTTTAAATATCATTAATTTATAATAACAATAGAAATATTAATTTACTAGATCTATTGAAATATTTTACGATATCTATTGAATTATTTTTACGATATCTGATTTTAATGAATTATTTATGATGTTTTATGAATTGAAATTTTACGAAATCTATTCAATTATTTTTACGATATCTATTGAATTATTTTTACGATATCTATTGACTTATTTTTACGATATCTATTGAATTATTTTTACGATATCTATTGAATTATTTTACGAAATCTATTGAATTATTTTACGAAATCTATTGAATTATTTTTACGATATCTGATTTTAATGAATTATTTATGATATGCTTTATGAATTGAAATTTTACGAAATCTATTGAATTGAAATATTAATTTTTATTAAAATATTCACATAGTTAACAATTATCATTTATATATTATTATTTGATTCATATATGATTTAAATAATAATAAACATTTGATAATAATTTATTTATTCCTCAAGTCGATTATATAAAAACTATTGCAATCTGCAATTGGGCATAACTCTAAATGCCATAAAACTATGGAACGTTACTACGGTCATAGATTCTATGGCACAGACTTTTTTATTTGCCCTAAATGCGATACTGCCCATGATATTGAATATCTAGAGTTTTATAAGGAACACTGTACCCATTTAAATCAATTTAAAGTTAAAAAAAGACATTATTTCAAATTATTAATGTGAAAAATGTTAATAATAATAATAATAATAATAATACCACAAATAATAATATTACAAATAATAATAATACAAATGTTACTAAAAATATAAATAATAACACAAATAATAAAAAATAATAAAAAATCAAAAAGACCTGCTGATAAAATCGTACCGTGTTTCCCTGCTAAAATTAAAAAAATTGAAACTATTGTTATTAGTGATGACGAATCTGAAAATAATCAAATAGGGGGTTCGGTAAATAATGAAATAAATGTAAATGATGAACATGAAATTGAGGTTAACTTAAGGGGTTCCCGTAAAAATATTCGATTTGATTTAGAAAATCAAAACCTTATTCAAATCGTCCTAACAGATAAACTTATAAATAAATTAAAAAATGAAATAAAGAAAATGGGATCTGTAAAAGTCCAGTTTACAGCTCTCATTCAATTCGAAAAAGATGGTGAAATAAACGATAATTCTAGTAGCGCGAGTAGTTTCTTCTCCGATAGTTTTCTTGCTTATGGAGTGAGTCGATTAAATGAGAAAATCGAAATATTCACGTATTTGGGAATTGGGTGGCGCGTAGTTAAGATTCGTGAAATCGATTTTATTTTAACCACATATTATCTGATAAGTCAATTAGCTGGACATAGTTTTATTCCTACATCTGAATCTTTAGAAGGTAAAAAGGCGATTGTAAATGTTAAAAACACAGATCATTTGTGTTTTATATATAGTGTTTTAGCAATTTTAAAGCGTGCTATAGTTTTAAAGCATAGGAAGCGTGTTTCTTCTTACACTACTTTTATGGATGAATTAAATTACGATCCAATTACTGATTGGCCAATGAGACTCTGTAGCATCCCGAAATTTGAGAGAAACAATAGCGATTTAAATTTGGCAATCAATGTTTTTGAATATAACACCACCCCTTCTAAGCAATTGAATGATATTGATTACGTACCTCACCATCCTCACATCATCTTAATTTATCGAACAAAGGTTATCGGCGGTAACTCAATTAACCTTTTATTATTACAGAACGGTGATATTTATCATTATACCGCCATTTTTAATTTGAATAAACTCATGAATTGCCATTCTAGTAGTGAATGTAACACGAGAATTCGCGTAAAATGGTGTCCCATGGTTAAAACGGTTTTTGTTATGATAAAACATTTAGGGCACATGTTAATTTGTGCGCTAAAAATCAAATAGGAACAACCTTATACACGCTCCCTGAAAATAAAAACTTGATATTTAAAAACTACTCTAAAATGATTACCCCGTCATTTGTAATTTATGCAGAGTTTGAGGATGTTTTGCCTAAAGATATAAAACATCACCAAATACACATGCCAATATCAGCAGGCTCATTATTAATCAATAATTATACAAACACAACTCAATATTTAAATTTTATAAGCGTGGAATGTGTTTTGGAATTTTAGAGAAAGTAGAGGAAATTGCTGTCACAATTGTTTTACCATATTATGAAAATCATGGTAAAAACCTATGAATAATCTTACTTCTAATGAGGATGAGCAGTTCGTCGCATGTAGAACTTGCTATCTTTGTAAAAATTTAATTAGAAATAGGTTTAGGACCATGATCATTTTACAGGTAAGTATATTGGTACTGCCTGTCGTAACTGTAATATTAATAGGAAAATAAGTAAGCAGTTACCCGTTGTCTTTCATAATTTGAGAGGGTATGACCTTCATCACATTTTAAAGTATGGTTTGAATGAATTTCCATCTTGGAAATTAAATATCATTCCTACCACCACTGAGAAATTCATCTCGTTAATTGTAAATATAAAGAAATTGGCTGTTAGAATTATAGATAGTATGCAATTTGTAAATTGCTCTTTAGCTAAGGCTGTGAAAACTCTAACTGATCTACCTCTAACTTGTTCTGCTTTTGATGGTCTTATTTCTTTACGATTTTGCAATATCACTAGAGGTCCTTGAATCGACTTACGAACTACCTCCAAAATGGGATTCTGTATCTGATGATGAATACGCTACCGCTCAACTAATTTGGACACAGCAAAATTGCACTACAATGTTAGACTATATGTTAACTTACCTAAAATTAGACTTATTCCTATTTGCAAACTATTTTCTGCAATTTCGCGCAAAGGCTATTGCTTACAATAGTTTAGAACCTCTGAATATAGAACTTCTGCAGGGCATGGAAATGTTTAATTTCTATGAGGGTGGAATACGGGGTGGGTTAACATTTGTTAACAAACATTATGTTGCAAGTTCTGAACATACAGAACTCTTGTATATTGATATTAATAATTTATATGGTTGGGCACTTAGCCAATATCTTCCGTATGGTTATTTTATTTGGGTGCCTGATAATCTGAATGATGTGCTGAGTGAATGTGTGAATGCAAATATTGAATACCTTCCGTATGGATATATAATGGAAGTTGAGATCAATATCCCTGGAGCGTGTGCATCAGTATTTGAATGACTTTCCGCTTGCTCCGGAAAAAATGTGTCCGCCCAATTCAAAAGTTGAGAAGTTAATGCTCACGCATTACAGTAAGAAGAACCACGTTCTTCACTGGAGACTTCTCAAGCTGTATATAGAATTGGGTGTGAAGTTGAGTGTATTCATAGAGAAATTAAATTTAAGCAAGCACCTGTTTTTTAAAGATTATATTCAGAGAAATACAGGTTTACGCTCAAACTCAAAGTGCGAGCTTCATAGAGATTTATATGCCTCAAAACCGACTTTCAAAAAGTCCATTAAAATAGTAAATGATTTGATTGCTGCTCATCTGAACAAAGACTCTATATGTTTAGACAGGCCTAGCTACATCGGCCAATCAGTGCTAGGCCTGTCTAAGCTGCGGATGTACCAATTACAATATAATGAATTGACAAAATATAGATCCGAATTTGACTGTGATATTAATATCGTTGCCGGCGACACTGATTCGTTTTTCCTTGAGGTTGAGCACTGTATGCTTGACCTTTTTTTGCCGGCAATGAATAGAGACAACCTTTTAGATACCTCAATTTACGACCCTGCACATCCCTTATACTCGAGTAAACTAGATTCAGTGGTAGGAAAATTTAAAGACGAAAGTAAAGGTCTCGGGTATAAGGAGTGGGTTTTCTTAAGACCCAAGTGCTATAGTTGATTAGGTAAATCCGACACAATGTGGGCTAAGGGGGTGAAGTTGTTGGGGACTGACATCAAACATCAGTCGTATTTGGATTGCTACAATAAGAACCTAGTATTCACAGTGCCTCAAAGTAGGATAGGGACGCGGAACCACCAGCTGTATACTTTTAGAAATAGAATCGCTTTGAGTAATAACGATGATAAGCGATTATGGGTGGACAAAAGTACCAGTATCGCTTTTGGTAATTATTTTGGGGTTGCTGCCATAGATAGTGACCAAGTAATAGATAATAAACCAGATTTATTGGATGAGCCGCCTTTCGGTGGTTCGAGCCCCAGTTTTGACGATGCAACAGAATTCAGTGATAATGAAAATGATGATGGGCAGCTTTTTGATGGTTTAAGTCCCAGTTTTAACGATGAGAACATTGATATTGACGACGTGTTGTTGTCAGATTGATTTAAATAAATATTTTTTAAAAATCAGTATTTTGTTAAATTTTTAATTTATTTCGTATATTTGGAAAACTTGTAATAGTTTTCATTTTTTATTTTGAAAATTGGTTATAATTTTCATTTTTATATTATTATTATTATTATTATTATTATTATTATTATTATTTGCTATCGAGAAATAACTTTTATTATTATATTTTCATGACGAAGTCCCAGTGTGAAGAAACGCGAAATATAACTTGACATGATTTGTTTTTATATTTTTAAATATGTTTTTTGTGTGTATTTATTATTAGTAATTCTTTGTTTTTATTATAAGTAGTGATATTAATAATATATGTAATAGTAATAATAATAATAGAATAAAATTTAAAAATATTAATAATTAAAACACTACTTATAAAAATAAGTAGTAAATTTAAATTTAAAAATTTTTAAAAATATTATGACCTTGAAAAAATATGATGACTCATCCATTGACCTTGAATGAGTCATGGTCTTTGTTTAAATGACCTTGGAAATTTTTTATGAGTCATTTTCTTTGTTCTACAAAAATTTTGTACTTTTAAACTTAGAAAAAAAAATTTTGCTGGGAGGTATATGTCTTTGTCCCAGCGGGCCACTGGGGTAGAGGGCCACAATCCCACTACTTATATTAATTGGGATTCAGGATTCCCAACCTTTCTGGTGCAGTGACCCATCGATAACATTAGCCAAGTTGTGGCTATTCCATTGACAAAATCGTTCGTCCTTAACTGCATTTTTGCAACTAATATTTATGTATTTGACTTCTAAAATACCTGATAATTTAAAAGAACCATCACGATTTATCAACGAAACAATTCGTAATATTTTCTAGTCAATATTTTTCAAAATTAACTTGCAAAGGAATGTTATGTTTAGATTTTAAGTGAATATTGTCCAACGTCCAATTGTATAAATTATTTTTAAAATATTTCAGGTAACCCCTGGAAAACTTGTCAAGTGTGCTTTATTCGGTCGTGAGCCACAGGTTGTTAACCACTGACGTAGAAAAAAAATAATGATAATTAATATAATTTAATTTTTAGTCTCAAAAATAAATATTTAAAATTATACTTATTTTGTATATTATAAATTTATATTTAATGTGCACTTACATTGAATACCTCCCCCAGTGGTCAGTATGAAGTAGTTTGATAAATGTGCATTAATGAATAATTGTGCTGATAAATCTATATAAGTTCACCTGGTCGCAATAAATGTGCAGATCCGTGAAATATTCAGTGTACAAAATTGATACCATCATTAAAACAAAATTTATTACAAACGTCAATTCGCAGAAATGCATTATTTATTTTGTAGAAAATGTAATTAATATTAGCCACTAAATAATAGTTAAAAATGAAAACTTAATTTCGGATTTTAATTATATTATTATTATTATTATTATTATTAATAATAATAATAAAAAGTTTTTAATAAAATGGTTGCATATTGAATATTAATTCTAGAAATTTGTAATTTTATCCCCTGTTTCACAAAATTACAATTCCCAATAATTATCAAAATTTTTTTATAAAAGTTTAAAAATATTTAAATTTTTTCTCCTTTATGTTTTATAAAAAACCGCAAAAATATTTTACTGAGATGTATTTTGATTTTAATAATAACTTATTTTATGTAATATCTGAGGATATTTTTTTTGTTTTTGGTGGTTGTATGAAATTTATTTATTATATAATTCCTTATATTTATTGTTTAATGGAGTTTCAATATTAGATTTAATTTATCTATTAGGTTGGAAGGAAAGTTCTGTCGTATTTTGAATAGGCATGACTAATGAGTTTTTTCGGAATTTGAATCATATTAGTAATTGTTTTATTATATAAAATTAAATTTTTAATAGAGTTCGTTAGTTACTTGCGATATTTAAAGTGAAAATGATGTCAGTGAATAAAGTGCATTTTAACATTGTATTTTGTATGATTTCAAGAAATAAACAACGGGTCGATTGCATGTCAAAACATTTGTGCGGTATTTGAAGGAGGTGTTGTACATGTTAGTATTTGTCAAAAATGGTTTAAAAAATTTAGTTCCTGAGATCTAAGCTTAGAAGCAGATACTCGACCTTGGTGACTATCCAAGATCGATAATTAAGTTTTGAGTGTATGATGTAGGATAATGTATATCTAACAACAAAACAAATTGGGAAAAACTTGAAATTTCTCATACAGTTGCTGGAAATCATTTTAAGGCACTTGGGTTTGTCTTGAAGTAAGCCGTTTGGATACTACAGGATCGACTGAAAAAAACTTGTTTGACTATTTATTTTCATCACATCTGATTAGAAATAATATGGAGCCGTTTCTGGATAAACTGATTACTGAAGATGAAAAGTGGATTCCTTACGAGCATATAAAGAAGAAAAAAGATTACTGCAAAACTGAATCATCACCAGCAACTGTTACAAAACCAGATATTAATTAAAGAAATTCTTCTCTGTCGTGGAATAAAAAGGGGCCAGTGTGTTACGAGTTGCTGAAACAAGGACAAATGATCAATGCAAATGTGTATTGAAACCACCTCGTTATGTTAAATTCAGCTGTCAAGGAAAAATTGATTTATAGTCAAATTTTGTAGAAAATAGTCTTTTATAAATAAAAAGAAATCAGATGTGAAAATCAAAAAAAGTCCTTATAAAATTATTAAAATATTTATAAAAACGGCACCAAAATATTATTTTTGTTGGTTTTATAAAAAACACTTTGATTGACAACATAAATCTAATAACTTTAATAATAGTACATTAAGTGCTTTACCAGACTTTTTCTCAATGGAAAAACAATAAAAATTCAGCAATAAAATTTCCAGCAATAAAAATTCCTTGAGTGCCAAAGCAATAGACATTTAAAATTAACTGACAAGTGACATGTGTATAAATTTTGGCTGAATTTTAGTCATAACAGACTCAAAATTGTAATTTAAGAAGAATTCCAAATTCATTAATTGAAATTGCAATATAAGTTAGACCATACAAATCACATACCGAGATCGGACAGCTGCACTCAACATGAAGTATTATTATTTACATACTACTAACCTCTGCTTTTTTAAAGATTTGTAAAAAATGATTATTTTTGTTAATTTTAAAATAAACAAAACGTTTTTAAACTTATTTATTTAAAAATTACTAAGTAGAGATTATCGAAATTTATTTTGTTTATTTTCACTATTAATATATGATTTCTTTGACTTATCAGTTTTGATATTTACCTCTTAGAATTTATCGCATTCTTATTTAAATAGTCTACTTCAAATCAACTCAATTTACAATATTCAATCCAAACTCTGTTTATAGTGCCGATAAAATTGAATCGTCACAGGAATATATATATACTTTTAATAATTTTTATCCATAGAGCTACCTCGGAAATCTTTTCTCATGTATTCCTCTTGGTTTCTCTTGATTGTGACTCCCTAAAATAAATGAATCTTGTCAGTTTAATCTCTCTAAAGGAATTTAAAAAATTGAACTACCTGTCACAAATTGTTATCAACAGTCCCAATGAAAAATGCAATGGCAAGTAAATTTTCTATGAACATTCTCTATAATTGCATTTTAAAAGTACATCAATCAAAAAAAATTTTTGTTCAAATGAGAATAAATAACAATTTTTAAAAATTAAATCAAAACTCAGTTTAATTTGCGTTTAAAATGTATTTATGATTATTAAAAATAATTTCGACAAAAACATTTTCCAAAAAAAATTCTATTGAAAAAAACTTTCGAATATCGAGCTAATAAAACGGGAGTTATTGTCGAAAATAATCCGTTGTATAAACAACACAGTTGTCGCGAGGTTCACAGGCTTGCAACAAACTGTTCCTATTTACTAAATGGAGAGTAGTACAAATACATAGAGAATTTGTTGGGATATGCTACTTGACAGTCTAAAAAAGTCCAGTGTGCATTTTTCTCATAGAATCCACATCGATTAGTTTCCCGAATTCTCATTGGTTGATTCTTGTTTCAGCACTTTTTTTATTTAAATACAGCAACCGGGACTATGATAGACATATCTTCGAGGTTGCATTAAAACAAATTGAAAATGGCAGAATGGCAACATGGATTATGCGGCTGTTTTTCTGACTGTGGTTAGGACATTTTATTTAATTTGGTTTTTTTTTAAAATATTAATTTCTAAAAATAAAGGAACCTGTTTATTGTCCTATTTTGTGCCGTGCTATTTGGTGGGAAAGGATGCTGAAGCCGTTGGTGATAGCTGTTTCCTTTGCGGTCTAGGTTATTTGGTTATTTACGGGTGCGTTGGAGCAATTGTTCGAAAAAAGGTCAGAGAAAAGCGAGGCATATCTGGAAACTTTTGCTTTGATCTTGTTGCCAGTTGTTGGTGTCCGTGTTGTTCGGTCGCTCAAACCCATCAGGAAGTGCTGGCCATGAATGCTGCTGCCATGTCTATTGAGAGGGATTAAATTATACAGATCTTCGATATTATGTGATGGGGCAACATTATTAACTTTTTTGATAACCGAAAAAATAGACATGAAATATTATGGATATTGGATAAGTAATAGATTGAGTGTTGAAGTTGAAATTTGTTTATGATTTCTTTATTTTGAATTTGAATGAGTGAATAGCATGAGGTTTTAGGCAAATATATCTTGACTTTGTGTTTATACAGATTCCCAACCGAATTTTGAAAGGAATGAATTCTTAAGTTTATTATGGGAGTCCCCAAATGGTTGGCCATGTTTCTATACAAATAAATTAAACTGATGCAAGTATGGTGAGATAAAAACTAAATAAATATTATTAAATATTCTTATATTATTTTTTATAATTAAAACAATATAATGGAATTTATATAAATACCAACTAGTATATTGGTGCAGACCATCTGATAGTAACCCCCTCCCTCGGTAGCGATAATAAAGGTTATATTTTTCTTTCTGTGTTTTTGTTGTACTCGCATCTAAAAAATTAGGCAATTGAAATTGTGATTTCTGGATAACAGGATTATTTAGTAATTTTCGGTCAATAGCATGCTTACAGATAATGAAGTGCCCCTCCGCAATTGGTTGGATGTGATTTTAAAACAATAAAAAACAATATGATCTATGATCACACATTTTATGAGTTTATTCACAATTTTAGAGTATTATAAATTTTATTTTATTGATAATTTGGTGTAGCTTAATAGGATTTTACCGATAAGGTATAAAAGCCACCCCAAGCCTTTTTTTTGCCAACCAAGTTTTTTCATTGCTAGTGGAAGACTAACATAATGTTTTTATGTGAAGTTTTTATCTGACAGTTAGCATCAAATTTAATATGTAAATAATAAATAATTTGAAAATAATTTATAGTTCATTTTAACACTATAATGACCGCTAGTACATGCTATAAACTTGCCATTCGCCAATAAAATTTAATGTGGCCCTTTACCAAAAGGATTGAGGATTACCTCTGTATGGTAGTCGAAAAACAAAATGACACATTAGCTATGTAACAGGCCTTTAACGATTAATGAAACTATAACACAAGTATTGTGACCCGCCACGAACGCCTAAGACTAGCTAGAACAAACATGCTGTGTGTCCTGCCATTATAGTGTTAATATATTTTACATGGAATTTTAAATTTTTCATGGGTATTACAAAACTCATATGGTTAAAAAAGATTAGGGGAAAATTGAGCAAATTAGAATTTTTGAAGTGTTTGGATTATATGGGTTTTTAAAGTGAAATATTTCCAAATATTTGTAACTTATTTGGTTGATAGTTATTTGTTTGTTAACACTTTCAGTTAATTAATTAGTCAATAGTTGGCGGAACTGTTATTTGTCACTTATTTGTTTAATAGGTGGTTAACCCTTTGAGTCCAGAATTTTTTTCAACCAAAGTAAATTTATTTGGAAGATTACTTCATGATAATTATTTTACATATTTGAAAAATTTGAAAAATCTTTTGGGTTAGAAGAAAATTATTTTCAAAAAATCTTATAAAAATTCTAAGATAATTGAATATTATAAATTGAATATAATTGATATAATATTAGTAAATAAAATTTGTGTGATAAATTTAAAACAGGTGTGAATGCACAAGCCATGATCACATTTTCACATATATAAAGAGTTTGGATATCATTTCCTGCTTTCGAACAAACAACACGTCTTTTTTTGTCTTCTTGAACCACCAGCAATGTCAGGAAAGTGTCTTTCTATCATTCTTGCCGGATTAGCTTGAGATGATGTCTACCAACAACTGAAGCATCAGTTTTATATTTTTCGAGCATTTGTCGAACTAGTTCATTTTAGAAACCATATAGTGACATGCTTAATTTTGTCTTTTTCTTGTATATTATGTACGAGTTGAATCCAGCAAGATTCATAAAGTGAAAATATTATTTTTTATACCATTTCACAGTTTTTTGTACATATACTGTAAAAGACATTTGCATGTCTATGTGATCGATTGCGCCCATTTTCATGTTATATTCGATAATGCATAACCTTGTGATTTCATTGGTTTGAGTTCGTTTACCAGTATCAGCCAATGGATTTATGACAGCCTAAATACATCTCTTTGTCCTTTAATTTAAATGCAAGTAAAGTTCCATTTGCAGCTGTTTCCACTTCACCTATTTTATGCTTTCTAGTCATCTTTGGATAATCATTTCTATTGCTGGGCTTTTATATAGAAAGTCGGTGATTAGATCTGACTCCTTGGTGTCCTTCTTTAATCAATTCAATTAACCCAACACAATAAGATTTATTTCCAATTTATATATCACAACTTTATTCACAACTTTCACAAAAATCGATTCAATTCACAATACTCTACACAATTACTCTGTACGATTTCACAAAATTTCAATGCGTAGGGATACTTCTTTCAAATGGATATGTCCCTGTCTGGTGATCAAGAATTTAATTTGTTTGGCTGATTGATTTATCTTTAAGTTTATTACCTCCTTTGCTCCGCTCTTTGAAATATTCTCTTCGACCAACTAGCAATATTGTTGATCTGACTTTTCTTTTTATGCTCATCTACCAATTCAAGTCACCCGCAAACTAAATCGGTTTTGGCATTTTTGACATCTCTCTGTCCAAAACCAAATTAGTTATTTCTGGGCTCCCAAGGTTTCCATCTGTTTACAATAATTGTTTTGGTGGAGGGTTCCTCTTTTATCCCGGGTTTCCTTCGTCAACCAATTTCGTTTTTCATAATTAGAAAATTTGTTGACGTTCCGGGTTTCTTACACAGTTCGGGTTTTCTGTTGGCTCGGACTTCCAATTAGCTCGGGTTTCCCATTAGCCAATTAATTTTTAATTAATTTCTATTTTTATTAAATATTTCCTTCTGGGGGACCCCAATCGATTTAATTTTATTATATTTTGATTCGTCTCTTCATTTGGCATCCGCCCATACCCGTTTCCCTCGATAAATATTTATTTTAAAATTTTAATTGATTTTGCCTTTTTAATTATTATTTCGAATATCAATGTTTTTATTGATTTTCCATTTTACTTTGGTGAACTTTTTTAACCCCAACACTATTCTTTTTTGCGATTCCATATGCACAGTTTTATTGTTGAAAAAGCAAATTGAAAAGTTTTGGGCTTGTGTACCAATTATCAACATAAAGGATATATCTTTTATTCAAAACCGGTTTGATCAAAGTTATAACTATGTCTCCAGTTTGTCCAAGTCCATCATGATGAGTTATATTGTAATTTTTTCCAGTGTAAATTATAAAATCAAGGGTGATTCGGGTAGAACAATCGCAATCTGAACCAAACATTGATTCCTCGTTCGCATATTTTTCTCTGAAATTCTCTATTATGGCACAAAATCTTTTATGAATAATAATAACTGGAATATGATAGTTTGACAAGAATTACTTTGATAGAATATTGAAGAAAGTACTGAATCAAATTCACTTATTACAAATTCAAATAACTTTTATTTATTGATGATAACTAATAAAAAATTTAATAACAAATGATTTATTGATGGCTATTTATGTGAAATTATTTCTTCTATAACATTCTAAAATTTTCTAGAAGAATCTGTAGTTTTTTTATTTTTAGCGCTTACAATTTTCTTGATGATTCCAGATCTAACAAGATTTTCTAGAACATTCTATAATAATCTAAAATGTTAGAAAAGCCAAATTTTGTATTTTTCAAATTTTTTGCAAATTTGGTTCAGATATTTTAAAATTTTTAAAATTTAAAAGAAAAAAATTCAAAATTTTTCAAAAGTAGGTTTTACTATTTTGAAAAATACTCAGGTTCTACTAAGATTTTCTATGAAGGGTATTTTACACATATATGATCGATAGTTGTTCTATCCAACAATTTATGTATTATGAATTTTTAGTTCAAATTCAAAGTTTTATTTTACTTTGGAAAAGGCTTATTTTCAAAATTGTAACTCAATTATCTGACAATCAGAACATGATAAAAAATATATTTTATATCTCAAAAGGTTTGTTACTATAAGTTCTAAATAATTATGTAAAAACCTTTGTATTGTGCATTTTACTTTCGGAGAATGTCGCTCTGAACCTATAGGTCACGTCAGTATCCAAAGGGTTACTAACTTATTTTATTTTTCAAAATGCATTTCTAGAACACTGGTAGAAACGTTTAGATTTGCAAAGTCATTTTTAGAAAAGCAATGTCAACCTGTGTTAGTCTTCAGGTGTTTAAAAATAAACGTTCTACGTTTGTGTTTCCCTTGTGCCACGGACTTATTGAACGCACAACATATTTTTTTAATTCTCCATTTAGCCTTATTCGCTTCTATTGTATTATGAGACGCATGTTTATGAAAATAAGTAAGATTAAATTTGAGTATGATAGCGCTGAAAAAATTGTAAATAAATTTGAAGTTGATAAGAGTTATGCAAGTAAATTTAATAAGTAGACTTCTTAGTTGTGGTACGTTTCTTTACCAAAATGGATGTGGAAACATATTGTTGATAAAGTTGAAATGTTGGAATTACCGGTGGAAAGTATGAAGTAAAGCAGAGATTCTTAAACTTTTGTAATTCACGACCCCATTTATGATTGCGAGTTTCTTGACGACCCCATACAAATATAAAAGAAAAATAAATTTATATTTTTTTAAAATTCCTATAACATCTTCTAATTCATAGTAAATGTTATTCAAGTTATTACAATACTCTTAATAGAAATGCAGGTACAAGCAATCTTTCCGAACTAGAAAATTTTATGATATATTTATCTATGATAATTGTTATTTTATCTTTCTAACAATAATTTTACAAGTTAAAAAACATTTTCTGTTAAATTGTATTTTTATCTCTCGTGACCCCAGAATTTTGCTACGCGACCTCAAATGGGGTCGCGATCCATGGTTTAAGTAGCCCTGAGGTAAAGCATTATATTGCTATTGATACTAGCATTAAAGAATTAAAGACTTGTGAATGAAGGTTAATTTAAAGAAATATTCCATTATTCCACATCCGCTCAGGTTTTTGTCGAGAATAAAGACGCAACAACTTAAATAACTAAGTTAAGGTGTATGAAAAATGGTTTGAATTGATTAAAGTAAAACGAAAAAATATCAGACATACATATTAAGAGAAAGTTCCTTGCATTTGCAAATGTAATCGTCAAGTCTATTCCAGATTATAATTTCAACTGGTTAATAAAATATGAATAAAAAAATATATTTAAAAAGAGCTTCCAAATCCAAGCAATATGAGATGCATACAGAATCGACACCACAGTAAAAGAGGAGAACCAGTTCCAGTAACGAGAAATAAAATTATCATGGCTGACAACTTTCTCATTCAATATAATAACTTCAGACCTCATGTTGGAATAAGTAGTGTTCAATGACGAATTTGGTGTAAGAAGGAAAAATCGCTCTCAGTTAATACCTAACCAACGCAATGCCAATTAATTTGAAATTTTCGTATCCTTGCCAATAAGATTAAAATGTAAAGAAAAATGTTAAAGAACTCAAGAAAGTAATACAAACTGCTTACTGGGAAACAAGCACAGCTGCTTTGATTATCTTATGGACAACAAAATATCCTTTTGCCTTGAAAAAGATTGGTTTGATCATTTCTATAATATTACCCCATAGTCAGTGGAGGTTAATGGTTTAAGATGTCCTCTCTATAAAAATTGTACAAAGTTTGATTCATTTCAATCTTCTTTATCTAAGTTATTTTGACAATTTTGATAAAGTAAACAACTGCATGATATTAGTAGCTGATTCAATAACATCAGTGATAAAAAATGAAAATCAAGAATAAACAATTAAAACATTTCAATCAAGCATATGAGAGATACGATCATACTTGTCCATATGAATGTCATTTGATCTAGTTGAAAATACTTATAACTTTTCGAGCTTATTAAATCTTTTATCATGAAGAATTCCATCAAAATTTTAACAAGAATCATAAATAGCTGTTCATCCTACTATTAATAATTACCTTTGACGTGATTTAATTATTTTAATTATGATCAGGATATAATTAATATATTTAATAATTACTTAAATTATCTTCACTCCCAATAAAATTATATATTATTATTATTATTATTATTATTATTATTATTATTATTATTATTATTATTATTATTATTATTATTATTATTATGATTATTACTTTTTATTATCTGTAGTCATTAGAAGTTCAAAATTTATTTAAACAAAATTACCAACGGCTTTTATTTTTATTTAAAATTTAGTTTTATTCAAAAAATAAATTTAAAATAAAGTAATTATTTTTTAATAATTAGTATAATAATTTATGATCAAATATTTTAAAATATTTTTTATCTAATTTATCAAAAGTTAATTTAAATCTTATTTTTAATTTTAATCATTTTAAAATTTAATTTTATGTCCGTTGATAATTATGCCTAAATATCCTCACATCCCCTTCTTTAAGAAACCCTTTCACCTTCTCTAAGTTTCTTTGAATCAATTTTCCATTGGTGTCGCCTAACAAATATCGTTCATCATGTATCTTCTAAATCACTTTGTATTCTTAATCGCATCTGTCTTTATTATTTGATCTTGCTTCTACTTTTGTTAATACTAAATCTCCTACTTTGAACTCTCTTCTAGTTATAATTTTCTCCTGTGGTTTTTCCATTGCTTGATCTACCAGTTTATTATTGCACCATCGTTCTATGTATATTTTCCTTCCGAATACCACCTCAAATGGACTTTTTCCCATTTGTTTTTTGAAACGTTGCGTTCAGTATGAACTCAATTTCTGTCAATATATCTGACCATCTAGTCCGAGTCCCTTCTTTTAGTGATGCGTTTTCATAATCTCTTATTGTCCTTAATTTCCTTTCAACACTTCCATTTGTATTAGGGTGATACGGACTCGAAAAACATATTGTGATTCCGGTTGATTCTGTGAAATCCTCTAAACTTTTTGACTCAAATGCTTTTCCACCATCTAAATGAATTTCTTTTAGTGCTCAGAACTTTAAAATAGATTTGTTATTCATAGTTTCCTTTATCGTGATTTCATCCTGTTTATTCACTACTGACAATGAAATGTACCTGCTATATTGATCAATTATTGCAATAATATAATTTTTCTTTCTATACGTCTCTGGAAATGGTCCACATATATCTATATGTATACTTTCTTTCATGGTTCATCTGCAGTAAGTTTAATTGTCTCTTCCTTCGTTTTTGTCGTAACTTCCTTTATCTTTTGACATGGTTCACAAGCCTTAATTGTTTCTTTCACCGATTCTTTTATATCCTTCATATCATAAAGTTCAGCTATATATTTTGTCATTTTCTCATCTCCTACGTGTGATAGTAATACGTGCCTCTCTTTTATCATTTCTCGTCTCTTGTACTTCGGCACCCATAGTTTTCCTTCTATTCTCGTTACCACCCCTTCTTTCAATAAATATTTCCAACGTGACCCTTGTGATATATCCTCTTTGATTTGACTAATTTCCTCATCTTCTTGTTGCCATTTACAACTTACAATTTCTCCACCGTATTTATACGCCGTGTTTTTATTTTTTCAGTCTTTGCATTCTCGTGACTCAGTAGGCATTGTGTACAAGTCCCATAAGTACTTTTCGACAGTGCGTCTGCATTTACCTGATTCACACCCTTTCTATACTCCATTTTGATGTCTAAACTACTGAGATAATTGATCCACGTCTAAAATTGCACAGTTATCGGTTTTTACGAAGATAAACTAAACGCAATTGATTTGTGGTCTGTTCTCAAAGTAAATCTTTTGCCGTAAAGGTAATGATTAAAATGTTCGCAAAAATAGTAAATTGCGAGCAGCTCCTTTCTCGTAAAGCAATGCCCTTTCTCATGACTACTGATTGCGTGTGACCCGCCTGCTATTACATTTTCGTAACCATTATTATCTCTTTGTGATAGAACTGCCTGAGTTGTATCAAAACTAGAGTCTGTATTTATTATGAAATATCTTGTAAAATCTGGATATCCCAAAACAGGCGTTTCGTCAATGCTTTCTTTATATCTTCAAAAGCCCTTTCACAGTTTTCTGTCCATATTAATTTTACATTATTTTTTCCACATAGTTTCTCCAAAGTTCTGGCTTTCTTAGCATAGTCTTTGATAAACCTTCTAAAATAATTACATATACCCAGAAAGTTCTTTAGATTATTTATACACTCTGGCTTCTGGAATGACTTAATTGCTTCTAATTTTGATGTGTATGTTTTTAAACCATCCTTGTTAATTATATGTCCTAAATACTTTAGATCTCACGTAAGTATGTAACATTTTTTTGTTTATTCTCAAAATTGCTCTTTCAATTCTTTCTAGTACATCATTCAGAACCGCATAATGTTGCTCTTTTGTCTCTGTGAATATTAAAATATCATCCAAATAAACCACTATCTCTTTTACGTTGCACAGTACCTTTCCCATTAACTCCTGAAACATTTCACCCCTGTGGCTATCCCAAACGGTATTCTGTTGAAACAATATTGGGCTGTTGTTGTTGAAAATGCTGTCTTTTCTTTCGACTTTTCTTCCAGCTCTACCTGATAATAAACATTTTCCAGATCTATTGAAGTAAAATGCTTTGCTCCTTCCAACCTATCTAATATATCCGTTATATTTGACATTGAGTACGCTTGCCTATCAGTAACCAGATTTAACTGTCTGAAATCTAGACATAATCTAATGTCTTGTTTCTCTTTCATCCAAAGACAAACCAGCGCTGTATTCTATGATGAATTACATTTATTGATAATGTCATTTTTAAACAGATTCTGTATAGCTTCTACAATTTTTGGTTCCAAATGGATTGGTTGTTTTTGTGGATTAATGTTTATTAAACTTCCGCGTGTATCTATTTTATGTTTCAGCAATATTGTGCAACTAATGTCCCATTTATTTGCCAAACAAAAATTCTTGTTATTCTTTATAATTTCTGTTAATACCGTATCATTCACTTTTAATTCTTTTTTTGCTCTGTCGAATCTTTCTGTTCCTGTTATAGACTTCCCAAATTTTGCATCGATATTACACATGTTCTCATAACTGGTTACTTCCATCTTCTGTGACCATTGATTTGTATTCCATATTGTTTCCACAACTCTATACCTCCAATCACTTCTGGTTTTATGTGATTTACAATCGAAAATCTTACCACTTTACATACTCCCCTTATTTCAACATCCATCATTGCTTTAACTTTTTTTCTAATTCATTATCATTTGTGCATCTTAAAATACTTGCGTCTTCATAAGTTCTATATTATTAAATATTTTCTACTGGTTCAAGCTCATCACGTTAACTTTTGCTCCCGAATCAAGTAAACAATCCATTTACTGATTTTGAATTTTATAATCATACAAGGTCTACCTTTCATTATGTTATACCTGATAATACTCTACCTCATTTTATCTATTGCCAATATCTCCGTACTTTTTTGTTACACATTTTCACACCTCTCAATTTCCTTAAAGTTCTTTTTAACAAACCTATTAAATTTTTCAACTACTCATTTATTATTGTTTTCCATAACTTAAAGGGATACGATATGCACCACATATTAAAATATGGATTGAGTAAATTTAGAAATTGGGCTTTAGGATGTATCCCAATAACAACTGAAAAATTAATTTCATTAATTGCACACTTGTGAAAAGTTAGCGTGAGATTTATTGATTCTTATCAATTTGATGCTATATCAAAGGCGGTTAAAACCTTGACGAATTTACCTTTTACTCGATCTGTTTTTACGGGAACTATAGTTGATGAAAAGGGGATCTTTCCGTACAACTTTGCAACTAGTCTAGATGTTCTTCACGATACTTATGAGTTACCAGCGATTTGGAAAGGTTTCACTGAAGCTGAATATTTAAAAGCTGAGATAATTTGGTATGAAACTAATTGTAGGATTTTACTTGATTACATGAAAGTTTATTTGAAACTAGATTGTTTTCTTTTAGCTGACTTTTTCCAACAATTTCGGGCGAAGTCTTTATCTCATAATAGGTTAGAGCATTTGAATTATTTTGGTATTCCTGGAATGTCTTGGTCTTCTGTTTTAATGCCGTTAGATGATCCTATTGAATTAATTACTGAAAATGAAATTTTTAGCTTTTATGAGGGAGGTATTAGAGGAGGCCTTACTTTTGTTAATAAACACTATTTTAAAACTGAGGAAAACACTGAGTTGCTTTATATAGATATTAATAATTTATACGGTTGGGCTTTAAGTCAACCTTTACACTGTGGTGAATTTAGTTGGATACTTGATGGATTCGATTCAATAATATCTGATTGTTTGACTTTGAATCTTGAATCTTTGTCATATGGGTATACACTTGAAGTTGATCTTGAGATTCCTTCTGAACTTTATGATAAGTTAGACGACTTTTCTATTGCAGCTGAGAAAATGAAACCTGAGTGATCAAAGGTTGAAAAGTTGTTGCTGACTCACTATCCTAAAAATAACTATGTAATTCATTGGCGATTATTAAAATTAAATTATGTTGTCTCTTGGCGTTAAGGTCACACATGTTAATCGTGCAGTAAATTTCAAACAGTCGACTATTTTTAAAAAGTATATCGACATAAACACGGAACTTCGAGCTAAAAATACGAATACATTAGATTAAAATTATTATGAGCTCTTAAATAGCAGTTTGTATGGAAAAACCGTCGAAAATCTAAAAAAGAGAATGAATTTGAGTCTTTGCACAACAGATAAAAAACTTGTGACGTATACCTCAAAACCCAACTTTAAAAAATCGATAAAAATTGACGATGATCCTATAGCTGCGTTGTTAAATCCAGATTCGATATGTTTAGATCGACCAAGTTATATAGGACAATCGGTAATTGACTTGTCGAAACTTAGAATGTATGAGCTTTAGTATAAGGACTTGGAAAAATATTGATGACAATTTAATTGTGAGATTAATCTAGTTGCTGGAGATACAGACTCTTTCTTCTTGGAGATTAAAAATTGTAAACTGTATATTCTTTTGTCGGAAATGGTGGTTGACAATCTTTTGGATACATCTAATTATCCAGCCACTCATCCACTTTATTCTAAAAATCTTGATTCAGTCATTGGCAAATTTAAGGACGAAAGTAAGGGAGAAGGATATGATAAGTGGGTATTTCTTAGACCTAAATTTTACAGCTTGTTAGGTAAATCATTTTGTCTAAAAGCTAAGGGATTGACATTAAATGAAACTGAGCTAACACATAAATCGTATAAGGAGTGCTATGAGAAAAACTCTACCTTTTCTGTACCTCAATTTAGAATAGGAACAAAAAATCATCAACTTTATAGTTTTAAAAATAGCAAAGTAGTACTTACAAATAAGGATGATAAAAGGGTTTGGATGGGTAAAAATAAAAGTTTTGCTTACGGGCATATAAAAAGTATCTGGAGATTTTATTATTTTTGAAGAAATTGTCGGAGAAATTGTTGCTGATGAAATTTTGCAAACTCATAGACATAGACGATGTTCAGTTCTCCGACGATGATGAAGAAGATTTTTATTAAAAAATTTTGTAGTACAAAAATAAGGATGAAGAAGAAAAAGATTTTTACTAAAGAAAATTTATAATTGAAAAATGATTTTGTTTTTGTCTTGATTTTTTATGTTTTTTTTTGTTGATTTTTATGTGTATCATTTTATTATTCAGTGGATAATAAATTTTGAATTAATAAGTTGAATTAAATATTAAATAACAATTAAATGTTTTTTAAATAAAAGTAATTTATTAAGTTTTCTTGATTGCTTTCTTGATTGTTTCGCTTTCGAAAACCAGAAACATTATTACATGATCGAAACAATTCTGATAAAGATGGAAGAGCTCTTTCCGAATATGAAAAACAAACTTTCGTATTGTGCCCCTGAATTTTTGGCAACGTGGATTTATCAAATGACTGGAATCAACATCGAAGAAATTGTATGTATGCATTACGAATCGGTTCAAGGATCTGGTTTGAAATATCTAGACGAAAGCATTGTTTGTGCAGATCTCTCAATGTTGACTTGCCCATTTAGATGTAGATGCTACAGGGACTACAAGAAGAAAGAAGTTGTCCATATTTTGTTGACAGAACTAAGAAGAGCTTATTATAAGATGATTTGTGACGATGTGAATTAAATAAAGTTTTAATTTGATCTTTTTACAAGTTTATTTTTATGTGTTTATTTGTTGAGTAGTGGGATGTGTCACATCCAGCACATGTCACATCCAGCACAGTACCCCCTCCCCCTCCCCCCGCTGAGAGAAAATTTTTCTAAGTCCAAAAGACAAAGACCATGACTCATTCAAGGTCACTTAAACAAAGACCATGACTCATTCAAGGTCATTGGATGACTCATCATATTTTATAATATATATTTTTAATTTTAAACAAAGACCATGACTCATTCAAGGTCATTGGATGACTCATCATATTTTATAATATATATTTTTAATTTTAAACAAAGACCATGACTCATTCAAGGTCGTGGATGACTCATCATATTTTATAATATTTTTAATTTTAAACAAAGACCATGACTCATTCAAGGTCATTGGATGACTCATCATATTTTATAATATATATTTTAATTTTAAACAAAGACCATGACTCATTCAAGGTCATTGGATGACTCATCATATTTTATAATATATATTTTTAATTTTAAACAAAGACCATGACTCATTCAAGGTCATTGGATGACTCATCATATTTTATAATATATATATTTTTAATTTTAAACAAAGACCATGACTCATTCAAGGTCATGGATGACTCATCATATTTTATAATATTTTTAATTTTAAACAAAGACCATGACATTCAAGGTCATTGGATGACTCATCATATTTTATAATATTTTTAATTTTAAACAAAGACCATGACTCATTCAAGGTCATTGGATGACTCATCATATTTTATAATATTTTTAATTTTAAACAAAGACCATGACTCATTCAAGGTCATTGGATGACTCATCATATTTTATAATATATATTTTTAATTTTAAACAAAGACCATGACTCATTCAAGGTCATTGGATGACTCATCAAATTTTATAATATATATTTTTAATTTAATTTATATTTATTTAATATACTTTAATTATTTGTTTTAATCAAGTCAATAATATTATTTATTTATTTTTAAATTATATTATTATTAAATTTAATTGTTTGTTTTAATCAAGTCAATTATTTTATTTTTAAATTATATTATTATTATTAAATTGTTTGTTTTAATGAAGTGAATATTGTTTTAATCAAGTCAATAATATTATTTATTAATAAATTATATTATTTTTATTAAATTGTTTGTTTTAATGAAGTGAATATTGTTTTAATCAAGTCAATAATATTATTTATTTTTATTTTATTTATTTTATATACTATAATTTTTGTTTTAATCAAGTCAATATTATTATTAAATTGCTTGTTTTAATGAAGTGAATATTGTTTTAATCAAGTCAATAATATAATTTATTTATTTTTATTTTATTTTATTTATTTTATATACTATAATTTTTTGTTTTAATCAAGTCAATAAAATTATTTATTTATTTTTATTTTATTTATGTAATATACTTTAATTTTTTTTTATTTAAATTAAGTCAATATTTTATTATTTATTTACTGTTTTTAAATTATATTATTATTATTATTGTTATTGTTATTATTATTATTATTATTATTATTATTATTATTATTATTATTATTATTATTATTATTACTATAATTAATATTTTTATTATTATTATTAATATTATTATTAATATTGTTATTATTATTATTATTATTATTATTATATTATATTATTATTATTATTTTTATTATTATACTTATAAATTTGTAAATTTTATTCTATTTTATTATTAATTTTTATAAATATTATTATTATTATTATTTATATACTTATAAATTTGTAAATTTTATTCTATTTTATTATTAATTTTTATAAATACTATTATTATTATTATTATTATTATTATTATTATTATTATTATTATTATTATTATTATTATTATTATTATTAATATTTTTATTATTATTATTAATATTATTATTATTATTATTATTATTATTATTACTATAATAAAATTTTTATTATTATTTTTATTATTATTATTATTATTATTATTATTATTATTATTATTATTACTATAATTAATATTTTTATTATTATTATTAATATTATTATTAATATTTTTATTATTATTATTAATATTATTATTAATATTGTTGTTATTATTATTATTATTATTATTATTATTATTATATTATTATTACTATAATTAATATTTTTTATTATTATTATTAATATTATTATTAATATTTTATTATTATTATTAATATTATTATTAATATTATTATTATTATTATTAATATGTTGTTATTATTATTATTATTATTATTATTATTATTATTATTATTATTATTATTATTATTATTATTATTATTATTATTGTCAAGGTTATTGGATGACTCATCATAATTTTTCAAGGTCATTCAAAAGTAGGTCAAGGTCATTCAAAATTTCTCGAGGTCATATTATTTTTAAACATTTTTAAATTTTAATTTACTACTTATTTTTATAAGTAGTATATATTTTGTAAATTTATTTTATTATTATTATTATTTTTATTATTATTATTAATATTATTATTAATATTATTGTTACTTTTTATTATTCTATTATTACTTATAAAAAAAAAAATTTTTTTAATACATATAAAAACTTTAATTATTATTAATATTAATATTTTTATTAATTTTATTATTATTATTATTTTTAATATACTTATTACTTATAAAATTTATTAAAATTTTTATTATTATTAATACTTTGAAAACTTTTTATAATATTATTATTATTATTATTTTTAAATTATATTATTATTATTATTTTTAATAATATTATTACTATTATTAATGTATAAAACTTCTATTATAAGGAAATAATTTTATTATTATTAATATAATTATTAATATTTTTATTATTAATATTATTATTAATATTGTTGTTATTATTAATATTATTATTATTATAAATATTATTATTGTTTTTATTATTATTATTGTCAAGGTCATTGGATGAGTCTTAATTTTTTTTTCAAGGTCATTTTAAAGTATGTCAAGGTCATTTAAAATTTCACAAGGTCTTAGTATTTTTAAACATTTTTATATAAATTTACAACTTATTTTTATAAGTAATGTTTTAATGTTTTTTAATTTTAATTTTATTATTATTATAATTTTCTCAAAGTCATAATATTTTTAGTCATTTTTAAATATAAATTTACTACTTATTTTTATAAGTAATGTTTTAATATTTATTATTATTATTATTTTCAAGGTTATTGGATGAGTCATAATATTATTTCAAGGTCATTTAAAAGTAGGTCAATGTCATAGTATTTTAAACATTTATAATTTTAATATACTACTTATTTTTTATAAGTAGTGTTTTAATGTTCTTTAATTTTTATTCTTTTAGTATTATTATTATTATTATTATTATTATTATTATTATTATTATTATTATTATTATTATTATTATTATTATCTTATAAGTAGTGTTTTAATGTTTTTTAATTTTAATTTTATTATTATTATTATTTTTATTATTATTATTATTTTTATTATTATTATTGTTATTTTTATTATTATTAATAATATTACAAGTTTTTATTATTATTATTTTCATTATTATTTTATATAAATTTTCAACAAAGTATATAAAATTAATATTGAATAGAAAAAGTTTGTTCAATTGTGGTTCATAGTATAGAGGGATAGAACAATTATAAATGTTTGTAAAAAGTTAAAGAAAAATTCTATATTTTTAAGAAAATATGTGCAAATAAATATCAAAACTAATTATGGCTCAAATGTGTGTGTTAAACCATCGATATGTTACAGTGTTTATGGAAAAACTTTAATGAAAATATGTGTTATTTTTCAACAATTTATGAAATATTTATTTTATGGCTAATAATGTGTATGTGTTAAATCATAAAAAAATAGTTCAATATTTTTGTAAAGTTTGAGATTGTTAAGAAAATGTATATAATTTATGATACACACGTGTTTTTTGATTGAAATATGTGTGTTTGTTTTACCGATATAAGAAAAACTATGGACAATTTTTAAGAAAATACACGTAATTTATGATTATCATGGGATTAGAATTTGATTAAAGTTGTGAGAAAGTTGTTAAATTTGAGATAAAACTGATTAATTTGTAAATAATGTTATTACTTTGAAGAAATTTTAAAATAAGACCTTCAGCAAATTGGTAAGAAAATAGTAGTTATTGAGTAATACTTATTAAAATTACCAAAGTTTTTGACAAGTCTTGATAGGTCTTTAATAAAATTTGTAAGTACTTTAAATAAGAATTTTAAAAAAAAAAGTTTCAACACAGTAGCAAATCGTAAAGAAACTAGTACTTATCAGTTAATTAAATTAACTAAGTTGTAAAATAATTGAAAAAATTTTTTAGATTTTTTAAAATTTTAAGATTGTTAGGTAATTGTTCTAGGTACTTGTTGAATAAAAATTAATGTATTTTATCAACAGCTCATAGTTTTTAATCGTACAATTTCTCTTCATTCCTGGAAATAATCGTAAATATTTAAATTATTCAGAAAATTGTCAATAACAACATAAATAATAGGTAACCAAATATTTTTAAATACTAGTCAATTTTAGTTTTTAATTTAATTACAAATATAATAATAAAATCAAATAAATACTTGAATACATGAATCGAACAATTTCTTAGAACTGAACACGTATCGTATATTTTATTCAGATTCCAATAATATCATTAAAATTAACCAAAATCTTATTTTTATATTTTGAAAACCGTTAAGTCAATGAAAATGTATCGATTTCACTAAGTATCCATCTTTTGACATTGATATATAACCGAATAAATCCTCTTAAAATAAATTCCTCCTCTTGACCTATTGTTTCCCCTTAAAATAAAAAAAAATCGACTCTCAACCAATCATTCCTCTTCAAATGTCATTTTTCACTCCATTATACCAACTATATTCATAATTTTTATAAAAGCCTATCAAGTAGATAATATTTACCTTTTGAATACCAATATTCATTCCAGTAAATTTCTTTAGAAATATTATAAATTACTTTCTTGACCAATCATTTTCCATCAAATAACAATATTTCCAGCCATATTCAATATTTTTCATTAAAAAAAAAATCATAAAAATTCCAATTTAGATAATATTTACCCTTTAAATAACAATATTTAACCAACCCAACCCCCTTAAAAATGACAACAAACTTGTTAATTGACTATTTCTCACTAAAGTAAATTCCACTCTTGACCAATAATTTCCCATCAAATAACACTTACCCCTACCCTACCAACTATATTCATTATTTTTTATAGAAATCACCCTTTAAATAACGATATTTAACCGACTCAGTACCTTAAAAATATCAACAAATCTGTTCTTAATCGATTATTTCCTTAAAAGATCATAAATTTTCTTCTTAGCCAATTGTTTCTCACTAAAATAAAATAAAATTTACTCTCAACCAATCAATTCTCTTTAAATGACATTAATTCAAGCTATATTCATTATTTTCATAAAAAATCACCGACTTATATCGATATTCAACCGAATAAATTTCTTGAAATCCCCTTAAAATAGAATTCATCTCGTGACCAATCCTTTCCCCCTTAAAAGATCATAATTCTCTTCTTAACAAATCATTTCTCTTTAAATGACAATATTTCCACTCTCTCAAAAGATTTACACACATATTGATATCTATCTGAACAAATCCCCCTAAAATATTATAAGTTCCTCCTCTATATTCTCCATTTAGAAAATATTTACCTTTGAACACAGATATTCAACCAACTCAACCCCTTAAAATGGTAACAAACTTGTTCTTAATCGATTATTTCCTTAAAATATCATAAAATTTACTCTTAACCAATCATTTCCATTGAAATAACATTTCCCCCCCCCCAACTGCACCAATAATATACATATTTTTTAAAAACCTACAAGGTAAAATTTCTTTAGAAATCTATATTTAACCGACTCTACTCCTTAAAAATTCATCATTCGAATCATATTTACTATATGTATTCAACCAATCAATTCCTTAAAATTATCATAAAAATTTGAATTTTACCAATAAAATAAATTTTCTTTAAAGTATTACAAAATTGTTATCATCATTTTCCATCGAAAATCACCACAATTTTTGTTCTGGCAACAATTTCAAGCAATTAAAAAATTCATCAAAAATGACTAAATCGAATAAAGTCTATGTTTCCCACATAAATTAAATTATTGTAAATATATATCATATTGCTCATTAAAATTAATCAGTAAATCAAGTATAATTCAATAAAAATTACCAGTCAACCATTAGAGATATATCAATGATTTTCATAACTATACTGATAACCACACTGAGCATCCCCTTAAAAATCTCTAAATTATACTACTTTTGTGATTGATATCCATGAAATCAATATTAGATTTGAAAATGAAAGTAATTATTGACCCCTTTATTTACACTGTAAAATCAATTAAAATTTTAGGTTTCACTAAAATATTTTTAAAAATTAACTGATTTAATCAACTATTTAAATAGAACATAAATTATAATTAAAATATCATTTACTATTCAAAATCTATCAGTCAAATTGGATTCTAATTGGTAAATAATTATCTTAAATAGATGTTTCATAAACATTTTGATCCTAAATTTATTTATTTATTTATTTATTTTTATTTAAAATAATCTTAAAATCAAGTCTAATCTAATAAATTAGGAAGAAATTAATTGTTTCTAAAATATAGATTTACCCTAATTTCTTCATAATTTCATTAAAAACATAATCAAACCTTAAATCCATTAAAATTCAAAAGAAAACCATAAAATTCACAAAGATGATTAAAATTTACTAAAATAAATACCTCGTAAAACTAGATATTACTTAAATTATAATAAAATTTCCCTAAAAGCTCTAATTGATTTACATAGCCTAAAATTATTTTATTTTTGTCGAGTACAACCTAATCTATTGAAAGATGTAATTTATTTAGTTAAATTTTCATATAACAAGTCAATAACAAGTCAACAAATGGAATTTTAATTAGTAAAGATTATATTCTATAAAGAAAATTTTCAGTGAAGAAGTAATATTGGTGAGATAGTACATTAAGTGACTAAAATCGTTGAAATTACTGAAAACAGTGGGATAGCTAAAGATATCTACTAATAGATGAATATCAATTGATATCTTAATAACTTACAAGGGTAATATACTTTGAATGGAGAAAATATACATCGAAGAGAAAAATATTCGTTGACGAGGAAAAAACATTCATTGAATAAGGAAAACATTAATTGAAGAGAGAAAATATTCATTAAAGAGGAAAGCAATCATTAAAGTGAGAAAATATGAATTGAAGCTAACAAATATTCAGTGAATCGAGAATTGCTTATAATAATTAGTCGGTAAAATTTCTCTCAATGATGAGATGAAATATCAATTAAATATTGTGAAATACTTGAAATAAATGGTCTGAATTATTCAATGATCAACAAATATACATAAAAGATGAAAATATTTACTGAAAATCATTGTACTTTAAGAGTGTATTAATTACTATTATATTAAATTAAATTATTAACAATTGAGTAGATTTCATCGGTTAATTATATTTAAATAGGGATATATATTTTGATGGATACTTATGCGCGGAAGAATAGTTATTAAAACAATAACCGTGCGCGTATACTAATTCGGCGAATATTCAATAAATCTGACAAATTTAATATTCATATATATATCTTATGTATATAGAATATATATACAATCCAGCGAATATATACAATCCGGCGAATTCACAAATCCAACGAATATTCAATAAATCTGGCAAATTTAATATTCATATATATATCTTATGTATATAGAATATATACAAATCCTACGAATATTCAACAAATGCGGCAAATTTAATACTATAAATATGGGTGGATCTGATACAATATAACAAGTAGGAAGAATGTAGTAGAAAGTCCAACAAATAATGGAATATAGTAAACAATACAATGAATAGATGAATAATTTGGTATTATGATTATAAGAAACATTTAGTATTTTGTAATATTAAATAAATTCAGAAAATTGATGTATGTTTTATATTAATTATTGCTTTTTATAAAATGTTATAAATTTACTTTTAGAAATAACAATCATTTTTGATGTTCTTATTATTTTTGAATTTAAATTATTATTTTGTCAATAGTTACAATTGAATAAAATTTTTAAATTAATTTTACATTTGGATATTTATTTATAACCATCAATTTATAAAGAGATTATTAAAAATATTATAATCAAATAATAGAATAAATTATATCAAATAATATTATATCAAATAAAAATCAAATAATATTATATCAAAATATTATATCAAATAATAGAATAAATTTAGAATTGAAAATAATATATTGTCAATAGTTACATATAAAAAAGTATTTAAATATAAGTTTTATCGACTAATTTATTATAAGCAATTCTCGATTCACTGAATATTTGTTAGCTTCAATTCATATTTTCTCACTTTAATGATTGCTTTCCTCTTTAATGAATATTTTCTCTCTTCAATTAATGTTTTCCTTATTCAATGAATGTTTTTTCCTCGTCAACGAATATTTTTCTCTTCGATGTATATTTTCTCCATTCAAAGTATATTACCCTTGTAAGTTATTAAGATATCAATTGATATTTCATCTATTTAGTAGATATCTTTAGCTATCCCACTGTTTTCAGTAATTTCAACGATTTTAGTCACTTAATGTACTATCTCACCAATATTACTTCTTCACTGAAAATTTTCTTTATAGAAATAAATCTTTACATAATTAAATCCCATTTGTTGAATTGTTATTGACTGTTATATGAAAATTTAACTAAATAAAATTACATCTTTCAATAGATTGAGGTTGTACTCGAAAAAATAAATAATTTTTAGGCTATGTAAATCATTAGAGCTTTTTAGGGAAATTTTATTATAATTTAAGTAATATCTAGTTTTACGAGGTATTTATTTTAGTTAAATTTTAATCATCTTTGTGAATTTTATGGTTTTCTTTTTGAAATTTTAATGGATTTAGTTTGCTTATGTTTTTAATGAAATTATTGAAGAAATTAGGGTAAATCTCTATAATTTTTAGAAACAATTAATTTCTTCCTAATTTATTAGATTAGACTTGATTTTAAAGATTATTTTAAATAAAAATAAATAAATAAATAAATTTGGATCAAAATGTTTTATGAAAACATCTATTTTAAGATAATTATTTACCATTAGAATCCAATTTGAACTGATAGATTTTGAATAGTAAATGATATTTTAAATTATAATTTATGTTCTATTAAATAGTTGATTAAATCATTAATTTTTTAAATATTTTAGTGAAACCTAAAATTTTAATTGATTTTACAGTGTAAATAAAGGGGTCAATAATTACTTTCATTTTCAAATCTAATATTGATTTCATGGATATCAATCACAAAAGTAGTATAATTTAGAGATTTTTAAGGGGATGCTCAGTGTGGTTATCAGTATAGTTATGAAAATCATTGATATATCTCTAATGGTTGACTGGTAATTTTTATTGAATTTATACTTGATTTACTGATTAATTTTAATGAGCAATATGATATATATTTTACAATAATTTAATTTATGTGGGAAACATAGACTTTATTCGATTAGTCATTTTTGATGAATTTTTTTAATTGCTTGAAATTGTTGCCAGAACAAAATTGTGGTGATTTTCGATGGAAAATGATGATAACAATTTTGTAATACTTTAAAGAAAATTTATTTTTATTGGTAAAATTCAAATTTTTATGATAATTTTAAGGGAATTTGATTGGTTGAATACATATAGTAAATATGATTCGAATGATGAATTTTTAAGGAGTAGAGTCGGTTAAATATTAGATTTCTAAAGAAATTTTACCTTGTAGGTTTTTAAAAAATATGTATATTATTGGTGCAGTTGGGGGGAAATGTTATTTCAATGGAAATGATTGGTTAAGAGTACATTTTATGATATTTTAAGGAAATAATCGATTAAGAACAAGTTTGTTACCATTTTTAAGGGGTTGAGTTGGTTGAATATCTGTGTTCAAAGGTAAATATTTTCTAAATGGAGAATATAGAGGAGGAACTTATAATATTTTTAGGGGGATTTGTTCAGATAGATATCAATATGTGTGTAAATCTTTTGAGAGAGTGGAAATATTGTCATTTAAAGAGAAATGATTTGTTAAGAAGAGAATTTATGATCTTTTAAGGGGGAAAGGATTGGTCACGAGATGAATTCTATTTTAAGGGGATTTCAAGAAATTTATTCGGTTGAATATCGATATAAGTCGGTGATTTTTTATGAAAATAATGAATATAGCTTGAATTAATTGTCATTTAAAGAGAATTGATTGGTGAGAGTAAATTTTATTTTATTTAGTGAGAAACAATTGGCTAAGAAGAAATTTATGATCTTTTAAGGAAATAATCGATTAAGAACAGATTTGTTGATATTTTTAAGGTACTGAGTCGGTTAAATATCGTTATTTAAAGGGTGATTTCTATAAAAAATAATGAATATAGTTGGTAGGGTAGGGGTAAGTGTTATTTGATGGGAAATTATTGGTCAAGAGTGGAATTTACTTTAGTGAGAAATAGTCAATTAACAAGTTTGTTGTCATTTTTAAGGGGGTTGGGTTGGTTAAATATTGTTATTTAAAGGGTAAATATTATCTAAATTGGAATTTTTATGATTTTTTTTTTTAATGAAAAATATTGAATATGGCTGGAAATATTGTTATTTGATGAAAATGATTGGTCAAGAAGTAATTTATAATATTTCTAAAGAAATTTACTGGAATGAATATTGGTATTCAAAAGGTAAATATTATCTACTTGATAGGCTTTTATAAAAATTATGAATATAGTTGGTATAATGGAGTGAAAAATGACATTTGAAGAGGAATGATTGGTTGAGAGTCGATTTTTTTTTATTTTAAGGGAAAACAATAGGTCAAGAGGAGGAATTTATTTTAAGAGGATTTATTCGGTTATATATCAATGTCAAAAGATGGATACTTAGTGAAATCGATACATTTTCATTGACTTAACGGTTTTCAAAATATAAAAATAAGATTTTGGTTAATTTTAATGATATTATTGGAATCTGAATAAAATATACGATACGTGTTCAGTTCTAAGAAATTGTTTCGATTCATGTATTCAAGTATTTATTTGATTTTATTATTATATTTGTAATTAAATTAAAAACTAAAATTGACTAGTATTTAAAAATATTTGGTTACCTATTATTTATGTTGTTATTGACAATTTTCTGAATAATTTAAATATTTACGATTATTTCCAGGAATGAAGAGAAATTGTACGATTAAAAACTATGAGCTGTTGATAAAATACATTAATTTTTATTCAACAAGTACCTAGAACAATTACCTAACAATCTTAAAATTTTAAAAATCTAAAAAATTTTTTCAATTATTTTACAACTTAGTTAATTTAATTAACTGATAAGTACTAGTTTCTTTACGATTTGCTACTGTGTTGAAACTTTTTTTTTTAAAATTCTTATTTAAAGTACTTACAAATTTTATTAAAGACCTATCAAGACTTGTCAAAAACTTTGGTAATTTTAATAAGTATTACTCAATAACTACTATTTTCTTACCAATTTGCTGAAGGTCTTATTTTAAAATTTCTTCAAAGTAATAACATTATTTACAAATTAATCAGTTTTTTCTCAATTTAACAACTTTCTCACAACTTTAATCAAATTCTAATCCCATGATAATCATAAATTACGTGTATTTTCTTAAAAATTGTCCATAGTTTTTCTTATATCGGTAAAACAAACACACATATTTCAATCAAAAAACACGTGTGTATCATAAATTATATACATTTTCTTAACAATCTCAAACTTTACAAAAATATTGAACTATTTTTTTATGATTTAACACATACACATTATTAGCCATAAAATAAATATTTCATAATTGTTGAAAAATAACACATATTTTCATTAAAGTTTTTCCATAAACACTGTAACTATCGATGGTTTAACACACACATTTGAGCCATAATTAGTTTTGATATTTATTTGCACATATTTTCTTAAAAATATAGAATTTTTCTTTAACTTTTTACAAACATTTATAATTGTTCTATCCCTCTATACTATGAACCACAATTGAACAAACTTTTTCTATTCAATATTAATTTTATATACTTTGTTAAAATTTATATAAATAATAATGAAAATAATAATAATAAAAACTTGTAATATTATTAATAATAATAAAATAACAATAATAATAATAAAATAATAATAATAATAAAAATAATAATAATAATAATAAATTAAAATTAAAAACATTAAAACACTACTTATAAGATAATAATAATAATAATAATAATAATAATAATAATAATAATAATAATAATAATAATAATAATACTAAAAGAATAAAAATTAAAGAACATTAAAACACTACTTATAAAAATAAGTAGTATATTAAAATTATAAATGTTTAAAAATACTATGACATTGACCTACTTTTAAATGACCTTGAATAATATTATGACTCATCAATAACCTTGAAAATAATAATAATAATAAATATTAAAACATTACTTATAAAAATAAGTAGTAAATTTATATTTAAAAATGACTAAAAATATTATGACTTTGAGAAAATTATAATAATAATAAAATTAAATTAAAAACATTAAAACATTACTTATAAAAATAAGTAGTAATTTATATAAAAATGTTTAAAATACTAAGACCTTGTGAAATTTAAATGACCTTGACATACTTTAAATGACTTGAAAAAAAAATTAAGACTCATCAATGACCTTGACAATAATAATAATAAAAACAATAATAATATTTATAATAATAATAATATATAAATAAACAATATTAATAATAATATTAATATAAAAATATTAATAATAATATTAATAATAATAAATTA